>JANHGN010005232.1:0-10478 GCA_024605025.1 Megaceryle maxima | reverse complement strand
GAAGGAGCTAGGTCTGTTTAGTTTGAGGAAGAGGAGGCTGAGGGGAGACCTCATCACTCTACAGCTACCTGAAAGGATATTGTAGAAAGGTTGGTGCTGGTCTCTTCTCTCAGGTAATTAATGATAGAACAAGGGGGAATGGCTTCAAGCTGAAACAAGGTAGGTTTAGACTGGGCACTAGGAAAAAATTCATCACAGAAAGAGTGGTGGGATATTGGAACAGGCTGCCCAGGGAGGCGGTTGAGTCGCCATCCCTGGATGTGTTTAAGATGTAGTAGGGGGTAGTAGCTTAGATTAGTGTTGGGGGATATGGTCTAGGGGTGGACTTGTAGAGTAGGTTGAATGGTTGGACACGATGATCCTGTAGGTCTTTTCCAACCTAAATGATCCTGTAATACTGTGTCTTCAAATATGTGGAAGAAGCGACAGAGGGCCGAGATAGTAAAGCATGATCCTTGAGCTGCATGTTCTTCACTACTTACCATTGCTTTCCTAGCTGCTAGGTTTGAGCTTGGAATTGGTTTGTCAGATTGGTGCTGTGTTTTCTGCTGTATCCCCCTTGCTTGATAGACTAAGGAGTGGAACCCTATAAGAAGTTTTTCAGAAGTTACTGTTGTATCACCTCCTCTGCTTTGTGGCTCAGCTGAGGGATGCAAAAATTCAGGTTTCCAGATACTATGGAGTATGTCTGAAGCTTTGCTGTGTGATTCTGATGCACCCCATTTTTTTCTGTACCAGGTTGCAACATGGGATAACAGGGGTTGTCTGGGTAGTCATGTTATTCCCTCTCCTCATCTGATTGATGTGCCAAATACTTTAAATATAATTCTTTAGTGTGTAGGGTAGTTAGTTTATGAAAATGATCTCTTGGTTGTTGAAATATATTTAGTCCAGGAATGCTAAACCTTGGTTAGAACATTGTTGTTGGTGTAGTTGTGCCATACAGGAATCTTTCTACAGTTTGCGCCAAACTTCTTAATTGCTCTTTGAAATAACATCTATGTCTGACAAAATTAACTTCTGGTTGGCTAAATCTAAGTGTTTTGTTTTCTAATGGCTTAGAGCTTTGAGGTAGGTGGACAAAAGGGCCCAGTCCCACCTTCTGCATCTGATGTAGTTTGGGATCATTTTGTCATAACAGGTCTTTCAAACTGAGGCTTCAGGGACCATTTTATCAACAAGCCTGACAAACTGGGAATGAAAATGCTCAGGTTGTAGACTCCTTGTACATAAAATAGTGTGCAGTGAGTCACAGCACTACTACTGCTTAACTGAGGGGAGCTTGCAATTTTATTTTTTTTTTAAGAAATAGCCTAGTCAAAAAAGATGGTTGACTTTTTTTTTTTTTTCCCTATATCTTCCAGGACAGAACAGCTGATTTCCTGCCTAATTAACCTGTAACCTGCTTTGTGAAGTGCTTTCTAAAGCCTTGAGATCCTGTGCATTTACATATATTTGCATAAGTAATGCAAAAAGGAAAGTGCTCTGGAGAATCTGACTGGGGCTTTTGGTGGAGTTGGCAGGATTCACTGTTGCACTAGTTACCTCTTTCACAGCTCCCTCTGTGAGCAGGCAGCTTTGCAGCTACCTTGGAAAGGCATATTAAATAAAAGTGATAGAAATGCAAACAAATCCAGCCTAGAGCTCTGCTCCCAGGCTAGTCATGCTCACCCTGGTTACAGGCAGTGAAATCTCCTAAAAGCATAAAAGGTGATTGATGGGATAGAGGTGCTTATCGTGTGAATACCTACAATTTTGGAAAAATAATTGCCACCAGAAATTGATTGAAATAAACAAATAGTGCAGGATGGTTTCAGAGCGGAGCTAAGCAAACAATGGAAACTCTCTGTGGTGTCATTAATCTTATTTTAACTATCCAGGCTATGACTGCAGAATAGCTTTACTGGAAATATAAAATATTTCCTGTGTGAATATAAACATCTTTTACATAAGTGACATTTTTCCTTGTCACATAGCCCCAACACTATGAAACTGAAGGCATTTAATTAATCTTAATCTTGTTAACTTTCCATGGTGATTTACTAATGTACTATTTCAATTATATATTAGCTCTTTTTTTTTCTTTCTTCACCCTTCCCCCCCCCCCCGGGGGGGAGGGGGGGCATACTTAAGGTCATGAAGCACAAAATATTTAACCTGAAGCCAGTAAAGCTGCAGTGTGATGACTCTGCTCCTAAAGATTTGCAGACATCTAAAGCACCTTCCTTCTCTCCATCTGGAAGGGGAGGAGGGCATATTTGAGGACAGAGGGGAATTTTGTTTGGGGATTTCCATGGGTTTTGGACAGAGCCATTGTTTTCTGATTTCTGGCTGACTTAAGTAAAGGCATGGCTTCATTGCTAGAGTGAGCAAACATGATAGAACACCCGTGCAAAGTGGTGCTTCTGCCTAAAAGCTTGCCTTCCTGCGGGCACAGGGGAGCCCTTCTGCCAGCAGTGCGTCTGGCCACATGGTCAGCCAGGTCAGCTCTGTGTCTTGGTGGAAACAAAGCCTCTCTGAAGGCAGAGAGAGCACAGAGATGGGATGTTTCTTTTATTTAAAATAATGAGCAAAATTACTTGGTTCTCATTGTGGCCTTTTTAAGCACTAGCAGGAGCAGTTAAGGGGGCAGGAGAGCATGTTGGGAGTTGGGCTGATTCCTTCCTGCAGAGGAGAGAGGCTGTGTCTCAGTGTCAGCCAGCTGTGAACCAGATCTGGGCTGTAATGGTTTCTCTGTGTGCACAGAGGCTAGTGACTCCGAAACTTGGAAATTGTTCATTCTGGGGGTGATCAAGGGAAGAAATAATAGAATAAAAAGTGAAACATCTTAAAGTCTGCTGCTGCTTGAAGCTTCTGCTGATACAAGTTTTACCAGTGGAATAAGGTGGTTTATTCTTGAGCTTGTAGTCCTCCAGCAACAGAAACCAAATTCTATCTGATCAGGTCTCTTCTAATTAGCTTCACCCTTTCTAACACTTAAGCAGTATTATATCTTGTCATTAAAAGAAGCATTAAAATAGATTGATACTGCCAGTTTAAATGCCAGTCTTTAGTGGAAAAGTGTTTCAAATGTCTTTGCAGCAAATACTAGCCAGCTGCAGTGTAAAAGAAATGAAGGTGTAGTCTCTATGGGTTTTTGTAAGGGGAAAAAAAAAAACCCCAAGCAATAACAAAAAAACACCAAACCAACATTTTTAAACACAAATGGTCCATATCTATGGTAGTTTTGGGGGATCTTTGAAATGCTTCTGTTTGTCCCAATGGGAGACACTGACACCAAGTCTAAATCCATTGTTAAACCTAAAAATGAATGCATTAGACTTAATCTGTCTTAGTATTTGGTGTTTAATGGTGTGGGTTTTTGCACTAAGTGGTAAAGAAACCTCGACAATCTTCTCTCCTGCATCTTTGTCAAGAAAGTGGAAAATTATTCTAGCCTTTTCTGCTGGTCCTCTGATGAGATTCCTTGCTGGCATTATGTAAGGCTGTGGAGTATTGTTTTACAGCAAAAAAAATTGTATCCTTTTTTCCATGCTTAGAGTATCTTCCCTTCCATTTTTGAATGTACATCACTTAACACCTCCGTGGTTGTGTCCCTTTCCAGTCTAGGTTGTGTCTTCGTAAATCTTGCACCCAAGAGACAATTTGTGCTTACGCCGATTAACAATTTACCAGATAACTAATGCTATATTATCTTGTTCGCATCTACATGCCTTTAGGGAATCTGACTATATGCTCCCACAAGAAGTCTTGGAAGGGATAACTTGTGGTTCAGTTTTAGATGTTGCTTTATTTTACCTCCTTTCAGCAGCTGTCGTTGGTCTTGGTCCTGGTCTTTCCTTACTTTTTTCACTGTGGTGTACTCTTGGCCAAACAGTTTAACTTACTGATTCAGCAGGAAAAGCATTCTTAGGGAGGAGGATTAGCTATTTTTAGGAAATTAAGTAATTAGTTTCTGGTGGGATCAGGTAAGTATGAGAAGCAGTGCATAAGGGATAGGCAGAACTGCCTGGCAGAGTGCAGGGCAGTGCTGGGCAATGAGTCTCTACAGTGGAGCAAGTTGTTGCTTCTAGTGTCTTGCATCACTTCAGCCTCATTCTTTTAAGTTTTAACTTCACTTATATTTGGTACACTTGCAAACTCTCATAGCAGTATTACTCTGTAGCTTTCTTGAGCAAACAGGTATAATATTCACATGGGGGGGAAAAAAATGTAGGACTCTGCTTGAAATGGCAGATTTTTTATTTCTGTGCAGCCACAGTGCACTGCTGTGTTTTATATGGTACATATAATAGTTAACTGGCTTACTAAAAAAAAATCTCTTTTGCATCTACTGCTGTTCAACACACCATTTTAATTTGTCTTTGTTCAGAGACTGACAAAAGTCTCCTCTGTCTGCCAGTCCAGGAAAAGACATGCTTCAAATTCAAGTGGATTCTGCCCTGAGTGACCTATTTGTCTTTTCTTATGCACTCTTTCTGCTAGGCTGTGTCACATCAGTACAAATTGCAGCAGATCAGCAACGCTACCTGTGACATAAGGTAAAGGGACAGCTCTGATCAAACCCTTCTCAACTGTGTCTGTGGCCTTAATAAAAAGTCTGAGTTCCTGCTACTTATGCTGCATCTAGTAGTTGATCATCCAATAACTGAACTTGGCTTGCTAAAAGAACAGAGACTAATATGGCATAAAGTCTGTTTTGGGCTTTTGTTTTGTTTTATTTTGGGCTTATTTTTGCTGAGTTCATAGTCTGAATGGACTTGCTTTCTGATCAAAGGGGTTGGTAGAGTATGGAGGAGGTGGTAAAACTGTTCTAACTTGCCAAGTGGCACATCATGTAATTCAGCTTGGCCGTGAAGCAAAAGGCTGGAAACTTGCAGCCTGAGCTGATCTAACTGCTGGCTACTGGTTGAGTTGGTCTCCACCAGCTGAGCTCAACAAAAGGCCTATCAAAAGCCAGAGGGGTAGGAGGCTGGATCTGGCTGACAAGCTGGCTTAGAAGACCACAGAGCTACAGGCACAGATGATGAGCACAATTAACGCTACTGTGCTGTGCAGTAATCTGTTGAGTTTGAAGCAGTTACTCTGACAAGGAGTATTTTCACTTGCTTATGCTGTTAAGCTTCCATACATCAAACCTGGCAGTACTTAACGTATTAATGTGCTTTCACGACCGGATTCCAGCCTGTGCATGAGCTATGATGTGTGCCCTTTGTGCAAATATTCTAGCTCTTCCTTTTCTTTAATAACACCAGGTCTCTGTGGGCTTGAGGAGTCTTCAGAGTTGAGTTGACTCCGTATAGGACATGTGCATCAAATGCTTCCGGAGTATTCTGGACCTGCTACTCAACCAGAGTGCTGTGTTTTATGGGTGGTTTGTTTTGGTTGTTTGGGGTTTTTTTTCTGCTAACCCTTTCTACCATTATTTCTGCAAGTCATTTCAGTCATGGCTCAATTATTTGCCTGGTTTTTTTTCTTCCTTCTGTCACATGAATGGTTTCTGATACCTCAGATCAATAAAATACTGTGATTTGAAGGTCTCGAGAGAACTGTGACTGCATGCATGTGTAGGTGTCCCTGGGAGAGGTGTTGCCCAGATTTCTTGGTGACTGAACTAGCTTATTTCATTTTGATGTTGCATCAAAAAGACTTTTTGCTATTGTGATTGATTTTAACACTTCTCCTTTCAGCATTTTCTGAACAGTGCTATTAAGAGCTACATGTTAATGCACATCATGACTCCAATGAGCAGTAGGCTTGAATGAGGTTTTGGACAAGAATTTTCATGCTTGGCTCTAGCATACTTGTAGATAGCACTGGTAAATGCTTGGGAACTTTCATTATATCTTTGTAGATTAAATTTCATACTTGAATTCAAATCTTGGATGCTAGCTATAGCTTCTTCATGTTAGGTGTCACTAGAGCCTTGCTTTCCTATGGTACAAGAAGCCTGGAAGTGTCAGGCTTAGTAGCATCTTTGCAAAAGGTACCAAACATATCTAAAATGTATATGATGTCAAGTATGTCTGACTGTGTACCACTTTTTACATGTGCAAGAAAAGAAAATTGTAAATACTGTGCCAAAAGTGGAGAATGGCATATTTAAATATATCCTTGTAATTTCAGGGGACTTAAAACACAATTGGTGGTCTTGGCAGCTGGCCAAGGGCACAGGCAGTTTCTGGAACTCTTCCAGCTGCTAATGGAGTGTGGATTCTGATTAAATTTAACTGTGGCCACTGAGTCTTGATCTTCATGTCTCTATGTGTTAAAACGTATGGGTTTAACTATTTAACTATTAATATTTCATTTAAAAATCTATTTTAATGCTCAAAGGCCAGCTGTACAGTATCCTCATGACATGTATCTCTCCTATATGTTGAGCACAGTAAAGATTGAAACACCAGCCTTATGTGAGAGGATGCAGTCCACTACATCACATTTCCTAGGGCTCTACTATAGAAACTAGGTGTGTTAAAAGCTTTAAAATATTCTTGTGCTGGCAGCCTCAAATCCTTCTGAGAAACACTGCAGCATTACTATGTGAAGTCTGTTCTATTGTTGACGTAATTAACTGGGTAAAAAAAAAAAACTAATATAACAGCATTGTGGCCTGGTGGTTGGAGACTTTGACAAGACTTCAGACTTGTAGCTTGGACACAAGCCTACTGAATCAGTTGTCTGCTCACCTGTTTTACTGCAGCTGAAAGGTTTGCAAAGACATGGAATGATAGGGCCATTCCTCATACTTCAAGATATGTTGGTGTAGGGAAGAACATATTAAAGCAAGGTTGTGCTATGAGTTTATTCTTTTAATTTAATTTGGAAGAAATGAGGAATTTCTCAAACTTCAGACCCAAAAGAATAAATAAATTCAGAATTGCTAGTCTAATGTAAAGACAAGTCTAGTTCTGCAAGTGCATTCCTGTTAAAATAATTACAAATGCTTTTTACTTTGATACCAGAAGTAGTTTGAGATGGGGAGGGTAGATTACTGTAGCAGTTGAGTGTTGGTATAATCCTACAGAGTAGGTGGCTATATATTGGATTAGTTCAGCTCTCTATGTGTATCAGGATTTTTATTTTTGTTTTATGGGTTTGTCAGGTCAAGGAGTCAATCTAATTGAATTCAGGAGCAAGAAGAGGTGAGGTAATACTTCAGAAGACACACTATGCTATCAATGCAAAAAACATAACTTTGTAAGTGTCTGCAAAAATGAATGGCTGTGCCTCAGCAAAATTCTTGTACAGAATCACTGATGAGAAACCTTCATACAATCCTTTCTCTCTAAGAGAAATCAAAGTCGCCCATCTGAGTGATCTGAGAGAAACTCTTCAGGTTCTTGGTTCCTGCTTAGGTATTTTTTGCTCCCAGTTGTTAATGTATCATTTTACAATACAGTGTCCTAGCTGCAGTGATATCTCTCTGAAATAACATTTTCTGTGTTTCAGTGCACCATTACATACACTGTGTTAGAGGTCTGATTTTTCTTTTTTTTTTTCCCCCCCATCAATAAAAAGTCATTATTTAAAAGATGAGTGATTCATTACTGCATTTCTCTCTCCAGTCTTACCTGTGGTCCTTTGGTCCTTCCAGTTAGCTTGGAAATAGTTGGAAGCAAAGGGGCAGAACTCTTCATGGAGTGAGGCTTCCAATTTCCTGCTAAACTTCATGTTTCTGATGGCACTCCAGGAATACTTACCACATCATATCTTTTAAGCAAAATTCCTGTGTCTTTGCTAACCGTTTTTTTTTATGCTGAAGAGGTGAACCAGGACTGTATAGTGAGGGGAGGCTGTGTGCAGAGTAGCACCTTGAATCTTGAGTCTACTCCTCTGGAGAAAACCCTTCTGAATATGATCCCATGCAACCTGCTGTAGGTGAACCTGTGTTAGCATGGTGGTTGGGACTACATGATCTCCAGAGGTCCCTTCCAGCTCATGCCATTCTTTGACTTTTATAGAAATGGTAATGTGCATTGTGTAAAGGAGCTAGAAAAAATAAACGTTGAGATGAAGGCTAAAGTTAAGGGAGGTAAAACTAGCCAGCTATATTCTGTCCCTCACTGAAAAAAACATAAGGCTGACTTGTTAGTTATCATGATGTGGTGAGCATCATGGATACATTTATTTTAATGTGTTTTAAAGCCAATGTTCTAGTCTGAAGAAATACTGAAGGTCTGGAAGTCAAGTGTGAATGTCAGTTGGATGTTAAATATATCAAGTAGTAACATCTTAAACACTGAGGTTTTGGGGGAAGACTAAAGAAAAATAAACTTTATTTTTAGTATTTCTGAGTCTCCATTGTGTCTTGGGAGTAAATCATGGTCCTGCTTTCATACTCTGGAACTACAAGGTAAGCTGTTTTGAAATGCATTAGCCTCATTCTAAGCACCATTATTCTAGAAAGTGATGAGAACTAATTCTATAGCTAATGCAAATTTAATGTCATAGCATAAATGATAGTTTAGCATATCTGTTGTGTATTGATGCATGGTCTGTGGATGGGGAAAATGAACAAAATTAAGACTGCATGGCACTGTTAAGTTCTATTTAGTTCCTGTGTTGAACAACAGTTAAAGTCTACAAGTTTTGTTTTAAAATTTGAATGTAACTAAGTTTATCTTTAAGATAGTCACTGCAATCTCTGTGCATAATATACATGAGCTAATACTTGAAACAGGATGAAAGAACTGTTGGGTTTGTATATAGTTGCTCTATTGATTTTTATTTTTTTTTTTTAAAAAGAGTTTCACCTACCTCAAGACACATGACAGATTTAAAAGGGTCAGTTCTGACAAGTAAATCTAACAGAACCCTGAGCAGGTTACACAAAGCGCTGCTATGTCAAGCTGGTGTTGTGAAGGAGCAGCAAGTGTGTATTTAAGATCATTTGCTGCTCCTTAACTAAGTGTTGTTTCTGAAGGTGAATCTTATAATTAAGATGTTTTGTCTTAGTTTTGAAATCCTGAATTTATGCCAGTTTTGCAAACATAACCTGGGGAGTTGTTCCCGCCTCCCCTCATTAGAGCTCTAACCTAAAAAGAAGAAAAAATAGTTTGCTATTTCTCCAGGACAGGGTATACTCTGAAATATTTAACTCTGTATTTTAAAGCTTTTCTGATAGTAAAGGAACTCCTCCGAAGAGCAGAAAGCAAGAGAGTGTCTGCTTCCCTCTCACCCTGGTTTCTGTATGTGAAAATGTATACAAGGAAAATTCCTCAGTTCATTTGACCCTCTTCAGGCTCTGTTCTTGATCTGATTCTGCTGACTTTGACTTCCTCCAAAGCTGCATCTTTCAGAGAGGAAAAATCGGTAGCCCGATGACTTGCCTAGGGAGTAACCTATGTGATTAAAAGAGGAACAGGTCAGATTTTCAGTTAATGCAACACCATGTGAGTCCTTTAGATACCCCTAGAAAGATAGAATCATGGGATCATAGAATGGTAAGGGTTGGATGGGACTTCTGGAGATCACCAAGTCCAACCCCCCTGCTAGAGCAGGATCACTCGGGGCAGGCCACCCAGGAACAGATCCAGGCAGGTCTTGAAGGTCTCTAGAGAAGGAGACTCCACAATCTCTCTGCGCAGCCTGTTCCAGGCTCTGTCACTCTCACAGGGAAGAAGTTTTTCCTCATGCTGAAGTGGAACTTCCTGTGTTTCCCCTTGCTACCATTACCTCTTGTCCTGTCACAGGGCACCACTGAAGAGAGACTGGCCCCTTCTACTTGACCCCCACCCTTCAGATAGTTGTAAACATTAATAAATTCCCCTCTCAGTCCTCTCTTTTCCAGTCTAAACAGCCCCAGGGCTCTCAGCCTTTCCTCCTAAGAGAGATGTTCCAGTTCCTTCATTGTATTCATAGCTCTCTGTTGGACTGTCTCTGGTAATTTAATCTTTGCCTCTTTCTTAAACTCCTCTATGCTCCAGATTTTGGATTCATCATGTACTTGAAACTAATTTCCATGCTAGTGATCCTGTATCTTATCCCACAACTCTTAAATTCATCAGTGTTTGAAAGCAGATGTGTATTTAGCCTATCTGCAAAAAATTTAAGTTAAATGTACTAGCACTGAGATAATGCTTGTAACTAATCATATCTTTGAGCAAAAAGGCGCGCTCTGGTCCTGTCATCTCTTCTTTGAAAACATGTTTCCCAGATCCATCTTGTTTCTGTATAAACCCTTTTGAAGCTATTTGAACCTAACCTTGGTTTAGAGTGTGTGATCAATGTGGAGGCACTTCCCTCTCTACAGAGTGGGTCACAAATTACAAACTACTGCCATGCATTTGTTTCCTGTAATAGTCAGGGTCTGTAAACAAAGTAGTGTTCTTGTTTGTTAATGATTTTGTGTAAGTTTGTCAATAATCCACAAGGACCCTGTCTACAAGGGTATGTCAGGTGGTTTGAATTTATCGACTTCCACTGAACTGCTCCACAGTCAGGATGATAATGTGGTAGGATCTGGGGGGGAGGGG
>JANHGN010005231.1:0-56760 GCA_024605025.1 Megaceryle maxima | reverse complement strand
CAAAGGAAACAAAATTATTTCCTTTATTTAAATTTTATTTTATTATAGTTTCTTTTCATGACTCATAATGCAAAAAAGTTTAACTCTCTGGGTTTGTTAACTCATATGACATAATTTTTCAGATATAATCAAGTATTATTTCCAGTTCTCTGGGTATTGTTTTTTCTAAGAGTTTCCTTATCTCTGTTCTCACCGTCAACAAATTATGTAACTGAGAAAAGATTCATGCTGCTTCCACCTGAGTCTGTCAGTATCATCCCTGATGTTCAGAATTGGCTGGCTGCTGCAGAACAGTGGCCTTCACACAACAGGACCGTATGACAGAATATCCCTGTTCTTGGAGGGTATATTTAATCCTTAACATCTCACCAGTCACGTGTACAATAATGACTGCCCAATTAATGTGAATATATTAAGCACATTCACTCTACTGGCTGGATTCCTATACATACCTAGAGGAAAACCAAAGAAGACTGAAAAATCTAAGTGCGAGCAGAACTCCTGGGAGCATTCATCATAGAAATTTTTCACTGGAGAAAAATAATTCAAACTCATAATGGATGCATTTGTCTGTAGGGACATACAGCTCTCCCTAGAGCTCTCACAAGGACCAATCATATTGATGGATATTTTCTTTAACCTTTACATTTTATAAAATAATCCTACCATCAATAGATTACGGTTTGAAAGAGATTCTTTTTACAGGCAATCCTTTTCATAATTATTCAGAATATACTTCCCTGTGCTTCTGGTAACTGTCAAAAGTTAGCTTCCTATCAGATGGAATATTGGTCTGATTTAATATAGCATTTCCTGTTTGGATATTTAACTAATTCCAGTCTTCTCTCCAGGGCTTGAGTTTTCCCTAAGAAAGCATACAGCCAAAGCCTCCAGTGAAGGCTGTTGCAGTGCTCATTTCCTGAATCCAATCTTGACTTCTGAGAGAATTAACCATTTAGTTCAGTGAGCTGATAACTCTTAAAGTGGTCAAGATGTCTGTCTTCACAGCTTTTCAACTCTGACAATAGCATTTAGTTGGAATAATTTAAAAGCTTGTTCCATAAGAACAAATTTCCAAACTGTTAATAACTGAAATTACTGATAAATAATTCTGCATGTAAAAATGAATAGTCCATATCTATAAATGAGGAGGAAAAGAGACTTGGACAGCAAACAATAAATTTAAGCTCCTTTGGAAACAGCAAGGCTTCTTAGGACTCAGCTCATTAATTTTCCCTGGGAGATATGCAATTGAAATTCAGTGAGAGTTAAACACTTGACTCCCTTAGGTTCTTTAAAATCCCAGATGAAGTGATATTTAACTAATTCCCACACTAATAGAAATTAGTCATTTGGCACGATGATACAATCTAATTGTTGGTCACTATAATAGAATCAGTCCTCGGCATAGCAGTTAATGACGTCATTACAGGAGCTCGTATGTGCTGTCCCTCTGGGCTAATAGCAGCTGAGTTTACGGGCCTGAAAGCCCAGTCACCTGGAGTGTGATACAAGGGAAGCAGTTGCACTGGAGGACACCTCTCATTACCTGCCGCCAGGCTGAGTACATGCATTAAGCTTCCCACAAGCACTTTTTGCTTTTCAGAAGCACACATACCCTACACATTAGAAGTAGTATATTCTTTGAGTGTGACAGTCCTCACATGTTCTATAAAACCAGTGAAATTAGATCCCTCTCTGACATGCATGAAATAAAATCAGACATCTCTGGAGAGATTTACTCTTGAATAGCAAGAGCTTTCCTCCCCTTTCCTAGTTTGCTTTTCCTCTTTCATTCCTAGTGTATTCACTCTGCTGCCAGAAATTTCTAAACTGGTGAGCTCACTCTCTCCCCTCCTCCTTTCTTTCTTCCTTTCTCTCCCTCCTCTGCCCGACGGTGCGTTTCAATGGGCTCCTGCAGTTACTCAGGCGGACAGCATTCCGTTGCCAGGCAACTCCCTGAAAAGAAGCACATGCTGCTGCTGCTCAGACAGAGCGTGCCCGTCTGCTCCAGTGATGCTGTGGCCTAATTTCTACCTCTGTTGTGTTAGATACAAAAGGGAACATCTCCAGAGGAGAGGGTTAGGGAGTACTGAATTATCTGCACTTTTTTGTTGTTTGTTTTTTCCCTGCTCTCCTGATCGGGAGCGTTCCCTTCCGTCTCAGGGCCCCTAGAAGTCATGCATGTCTAATCTGCATGCATGAGTTTGGGACCTGTTCACCGGGCTTTGTAGAATACTGGCAATTTTCTGTTAGCTTTTGGCTGAGTTAATAGTACTTATGGAGACCTGTTAAGCTTTCCTTAACTCTCCCATTAGGGCAGTTTTGCATGTAAATTTTCAAGGCCATTCATCTTTTCCTACCTGACTCTTTATTGCCTGGGTGTTTGGGTTTTTTTTAAAGGCCTCTTTAGGAATGCAAGCATAGGCTTTCTTATTTTCCATTCTTTCACAGTGCTTTCCTGAGAACAAAGAACAGCAAACTAAGAAATTCCTTTGGTTTTTCCACAGCCTGAAGAAAGATCACTGCTTTATCCATGGATTTAGTTTTGGACTGTCTAATCTTCTCAAAAGGCAGGCCATACAGATTCAGATTTTGTGGTTTGAACTGAGCTCTGCAATCACAATCCTTTGCTGTCTATTACAGACAGTATTATCATTAGGCAAAAAAAAAAAAAGCTCTGCAGTCAGAATAAGAAGTTTCTTTATATATTTTGTTAGCTTTCTTAAATTTATTGTTACCATATTTTTATTACAAAGATTGCTTCTATTAGCGGCCTGTTGTCAGTTCTGGTACCAGCTCAGCAGCTCACTCAACCTGCAAGCAAATATGAACCTCAGAGAGAAGCTGCACTGTATTTGGCCTGACAGAGTCCAATATTGCTCTGGTGCTCTGGGTATTCCTCCATCCTCCTCTCGCTTCTGGACCAAGTGTGAAGTCCCAGTCCTAATCTACAAATCCCTAATTTGGTTAGTATGCATCTACCTTAAGGGCAGCCAAGAATCTTTGTCCACTGGTCCCCAGAGCCACCACTACTCTACAAATCTGTGCCAGCACAGCTATGTCAACACAAACTGTGAAAAACCTGTAACCTCCAGCTGACACTGCCGTACCAGTGAATGCCTGGTTCAGCCTCCTTGATGCCATCAGGGCAGCACATTTGTCAGCTTAGTTTGTGCCTTCAGAAATGTGTTGTAATTAAACAGGCAAAAACCACACTGACATGGAAAAACATGGAAATCACAGGTGGCCTATAACAGATAAGACCAGGGCCAGTGTCTGTGGACACCTTACAAGAAAGACTCTGCAAGACACAGAGATCCAATAGCTCTGCAGAAGAAAAATTGCAGCCCGAACGTTCCAATTCTTCCCCATGGCACAGTACTTATGAGATTGTAGCCACTTTTCATTCTGGTGTGCTTTATGTGTGCTTTAGCACTGTGGATAAGATTCTGCTTATCTTTTTAAAAATCTTTTGCTTATCTCATAAGCAGAGGATTAAAACTGTTCAACTGTGTGGTAGCCATAGTTCTGCAACACTAAATGCAAACGGAGAGGCAAAGTCTTGTTCTTTTGGAGCAAAAGGATATTTCAGTCCCTGGGAGTTTCACATGCTAGGCAGTCAGCGCATTATTTACAAAATGTTTTGAGACCTTCTGGAGAGAAAGGTGCTATAAACAGGCAGAACAATAGTTAGTACTTGCATGAGTCACACATATACAGCTTTCAGTATTATACAGCTGCTCAAACATCCTTTCTCCCCAAACACTCTCTGTATAAGATGTGGGACTTCTCTCCCTCAAAAACACAATTTAATAGCATTAAGGAAAGAACAAAACATCTTAACATTACATTAAAAACTCACACTTCCATTTGAAGTCAATCTCAAAGGGAAAATAAGGCCCCAGAAATGCTTATGGCCATGGTAAAGCTAATGAAAAAATAAATAAATTGGGTGATCCCTTGCCAAACAGGTAAAAAACTGAAGAATAACACACCACAAGCCAATTTCCCACACGGATACCAATTTCTTACTCACTGTCCAGAGGCAGTCTATTGTGTTTCCCTACATATTGTCAGATCTTGCATCAATTCAAGATGATACTACATTTTGGCCCACAGCCAGGAAGTGGCAAGTGAAATAATGTTCCAGTACTTGCACTGTGAACACACAGCTGGCTTCAAAGGGAAATGGACTAATCCTACTTCATTTCCCTTCTTCAGTACGTGTTTAAAGAGCTTTGGTGCACTGAAGGAAATCGACCAGAATTCATTAGTTCCCTTCTGATTCAGCTCATTGAGGTTGGAAAGGGAAACAGGCCGGGATTGCAGGATCCTACTCAATTTCCTTTTGAAGCAGATTTAAAGCCAGTTCTGCTCTCAGTTGTACACACACAGATCTTCACTAATGATGCATATATTTAAAGGCAATACCTCTCCAAGCTGGCTAAAACATATAAAGACCATGAAGGGAAGAAAAATATTAAATAATATTATTTTTAAAAATATAATCTCTTTGTCTTTGTACCATTGAAAACTTTTGCCTAAGAGCATTCCTGAGAAACAAACATAGAAAATCAAGAGAGAAACTTCTAGAAAGAGACAAAGGAGAAAAGGAAGGGGGGAAAAACCCAACTGAGACTAGACAAAGATCACAATGAAGGAAAAAAGAAGGATAATTTTATAAATATACAATTTTTTTTATTCAGTGGAAAATTATAGCAAACTAAAACACTGTAATAGCTAAAGCAAATCCTAGGTGTCATTCTGATCTTGTTTGGAGGTGGTTTTGGAAATGGGGACATGAAGCTTAAGCACTTGCTTTGGACAAAAAGTTTTTCTTCCCATTCATAATCAGATCTCTCCCCTTCTCTCTTCAGAGCTCATGTCATATTTTTATGAGCCTTCTCAAGGTTACTGGAAGCAATATATTTCAATTTATTTGAGGCTATATCCCATTCAGTCTAAAGCCCACTGCTTTTGAGACAATAAGCCAGAACCAACACTCTTCCAAAGCAAACCTATAATTAACCACCTAAGCAGAAAGTGGCTTGTGACAAAAAA
This sequence comes from Megaceryle maxima, assembly GCA_024605025.1. NCBI lineage: Eukaryota > Metazoa > Chordata > Aves > Coraciiformes > Cerylidae > Megaceryle > Megaceryle maxima. Next base: position 51,696 of record JANHGN010005231.1, on the reverse strand, counting down.
AAGCAGAACAGAAGAAAACTACAGGTTTCATGATGGGACCATGGCTTCACTTGAATCAAACAAGCACAACATGTAAAAATCACTTTTTGTAACTGTAGTGAAGACAAAGAAGTACTATTGCTGTAATTAATTGTCTCTTAAGCTTGAACTGTGATACTTTAAATGGTGAACAGCTTTATCAACTTGGTTTCCCTACTAATGGCAATTCCATGAGCTTGAAGCACAGAAAACACGTCCTGGGGTTGGAATCAACTAAAAACCCTTTAAAATAACAACACTCTATCTGAGAAGAGATGGGCAATTCCAAAGACCTTAAGTTTTAAAATGATTTATTGTCTGAAGTTGTAGAGGTGTCTAAGGAGCTCTATGCAACACTTTAAGAGTTTAATTCCTTACCAGTCATATGTAGGAATATAGTGTAGACACAACTGATATCCTGCACTAATAGCTTCTCAGCACAGGAAAATGAAGGGACGATTAGAGAGCAAGTAATGGCTCAGTGATTCTGTAGAACATTGTACCGCCTACAGAGCAAGTTAATAGGAGATTATTTGCCTTTGCTAGTCTCTGTCAACCTCAGTTTACAGCTTTAACTTTTTTATCACTAGACCATAATTTAAAATTATATTCAACCTACTCTAGAAAAAGTTATGTGACATTTATAACTTATAAAGGCTCAGAGCTTCATTTAGAAGCACTGGGATACACACAGCAGTAACATAGATAATCCGTTCTCTTTACATATACAATTTCTTTTCTCAGTTCAAAGGCAAAGGTTGAATGTTCCATCCCTCTTTAGTTGTAGTGAATGGATATTTTACAGGCAGAAATCAGCCAGCAATTATAAATAACATCACAAACAAATAAATACATGAAACAAAGGCATTTCACAGCTCAAATATTCTAAGTCAAAACTAGTTTATGAGGCATTTTTCTAATTTTTGTTGTTTAATCTACTTCAGCTTCAAAGTCCAAGACAGTAGGTGATAGAATGGCAATTCTAGCTCATTGAAGTCCATGATGCTAGCTACATTTTTAAAATCCTTTCTTGCTTGATGCTTTCTGTCTCTGTGGTTATTATTTTTGTTTGCTATACTGATTGCACAGAAGGTTGTTATTTTGTATTCCCCTCACAAAATTTGCATTCCCTTTCCTACCTGCTCAGTTTTGCTGTCTCCTATAAAGAACCATTTCCTTTTGTTCATGTGTATGACTTAAACTTCACTTAAATTCACTTCAGAATTCAAATTTCCCTCCAATTTGAGATAAATTATACTGGATAAAACTATATTCTAAATATACCCAAGGCCTTAACAGAGATGAGAATTTTGTTTTTACTGTCAGAAACATTTCAGCTTGCAAAACATATTCCAGCAAAATTTTCCCTTGATTACTAATGCAAAGAACCATAGGTTGCTTTTCTGAAAATAAAAATTAAGTGCAGAATGTAAAATATAGTTCAATAACCTAACCGACCATGGAGATAGTTACTATTTACAAATGGGAGTTAGTGTATGCAAGGGCAATTGGGCTGTTGAAGACATAACAGGAAAAGAAAACATCCTTTGATTTACATCAGAGATGTCTCTTAAGACTTCAAATGAGAGGCATCAAAAAACGGAGGGAGAGAGATTAAAATACTGTGGCAAGAGGTAGAACATAGCAACAGAGCAACACTTGTCCCTACTGCTGTTCTTTGACAGGTACCAAATGACCATGTTTGCCTGAAAGCAAGATGTAACACTGGGAAGACTGACACAGGCTGCCCAGTGGAGGAATGAAAGGGAAAGGAAAGCCAGGGAGTATCAAGTCCTCCCACTGTACGCTGCATATAGTGCAAACGCTTGTGCAGACCACCCTGGACAACAAAGGCACTGCATGTTGTTTGAGCAACATCTCGTCTACTTATGCACAACTAGGAAAGGAGGGACAGGGATCATGGATATCACGTAACCTTACGGTGACCTTGGCAAGAGGTATTCTGAAAATACATGATGGTTACTTCAAATTACAGAGACAGATATACCACCTGCATTCATCAACCCTGCCTCCTAGTCCCAACACCTTTTTTAGACATCCCAAACTAAGAAGAGTTAGATTTTATATCTACAAACTTATTCTTGGAAGTTTAACCTATGACTTGTCAACATTATCCCATCTCCTTGATTCTTCAAATATAATTTATCACAAACCACTAGGAATTCAACATTCCCTCTGAACAATACAGTGTCCTAAGCATGAGGTTCAGAATTTTGACATTATGTAAAAAACCCCACCATATTTATCAATTCATTGACAAATGTGTTTGCTCCTGTAATTCTGACCAAACCAAGAAAAATGAGAGGGTCTGTTTCAGATAAACTCTAAGTGAAAAAAGGTTGTATTAAAATCTTCATCTTCTGTTCAACCTTGGATTAAGCAGATGCCTATTTACCAGGGATTTAGGAAGACTACAAAGAGAACCTAGCCTATTATTATGCATTAAAAAGTGAGTTTTCTGTATGAGAATGCCCTGACTTTACTGTACCAGTGCAAAATATGTGCTGTGTAGCTACTGAGAAAGGTGGAGAAATCAGTCCACTACAACTATTAGAAAATATTCTGTTTAACACTAACCGGTCCAGCTGGCTTCTTTGCTTTCTCAACAGCCTTCGTAGTAGCTTCCTTGAGTTGTTTTCTAAGGTCTTCCTTTGGCTAGTCATGTTTACAGCACTAGGAGAGGAAGAAACAAAGCAATTTTAAAGCTTGTTAAGAGGTAGTTCGTGTGCTATTAAAGGTGACCTTCCCACTTGCAGTTCTATTTGTTCTTCTTCCTCTCCAAAGTGGGTCAAATCTTTCAGTTTAAAATCTGAGCACACTTCAACAGTCAGGTCTCTGAGAAAAGCATTCAAACCTAAGTCCTGAGATGTCCTGACCTTCTGAAAAGCTTAGAGACACATTCTAAGAAAGTGACAAAGGATCACTCCTTAGCAGGTTTAAATCTGATGATGTTTTAGAAAATAACACAGCTCTAAGCAGTCTTCATACTAAATAGAGAAACTGTTAGTCACAGCAGTGCAGTAAGCATAGTGGTAGCCTCCAGATGCAGAAAACCCAAGATGCACATCTTTTCAGAATGATTCACACCACAGACAAACATGCCTTTGCAAACAGCTGTACCGAACAAGCTACTGCCCACTGGCTCCTTCTCAATTGCTCGTGATGCTACACTCCAGTGTAAATCACTAACCTTTATCTATGCTGTCTGTTTATGAGAGTGTTTCCCATTGTGTTTCAAGTAAGGTCAGACACGTTAGATTAAACAAATGGCAGAGCTTCACTAACCTGGATGATTGTCTGAAATGGACAGGGGTGAATTTACAGGAATAGTTCAGTCTGAGGGTATAGCTTTATACTGAACTTAATTAGGAGTAAATGCAGGTCACCACAGAAGCAAACCTTTAAGACAGTACTGTGGACAGCCAGCCTCTACTAGCTCACTGGTAGAAAAGACTATTGTCCCTGGCTTGCTGCTAGGTATCCATTATGGAATATCTGCAGATTCTCAGATACTTCATCCACATGATCTTATCTATTTTTCTTTTCTGCAGCTTGATCCTTCAAGTGATAAATCCTTGCACTCAGATCTTGAGCCTAATGCTCAGCTTTGCTAATTCCTCCTTTTCAAGGAAGGCAGCTGAGGTTTGGGCTTTGTGCTAGAGTCTGTCTAGTTGACAGTGAAAGAAAACAGGCATCCCAGTCTTTATTAGCTTAGTAACTACAACAAAGGCAAAACCGCTGCAAACCTAGGTAACTGATGTAGCAAATTGAAAGATGTACATTTTAAGTATATTTCACAATGTGTAACTTACTATCTTTCATATCTTGTTTTCTAGTTAGATGGGTTCAGGTCTACAGATCATGAAATCTGGAATGTAACTATAAAAATAGAAAAATCTAACAGACAGACCTTGACAGTCACACAGTTAAATCATATACAGCAGCCAAGAAAAATTAACAGGAATGTCCTCAACAATGTAGAACAAGGAATAATCTATCAAGGTCTCAGAAACAGAGTCTTCAGCACTAAGAAAAGAAACGACCCCACCCTGCTGTCAGGTAATGTATTTAGTCATTCTGAATGAAGGACAGTTAAAACTGTTATCATGTAGATTTGCATTTTCATTTGTAAAAAGGAGATGGAATATGTCTGGCTAATAACCCTGTTTATCTGTTTTTCTGGTACCAGCTGTGAGCTATCGTTTTATGTCTGAAAAATATAGCAAAATGTAGAGAGGAATCCCCCACAGTAGGATAAAGAACTAAACAAGCAGTTGTGTACACAATCCTGAACTAATAAAGTTCATAAAGTTTATAAATGCTTACAGGTTTTGCTCAACAGACAAGAGGAGCAAGGAAGTACAGCAGTGAAAAGCAGCTGCAGTTTGCATAGCGTGCAGGTCATACTGGTGTCTCCAGAATGGCACTAAGCTGTACATATGCATATCACCTAATCACAGGAGTTGCTCAGAGTTGAAAATTCTTATCACACTCTTTCTGCTCCCTCTAGAAGCAACTAACAAAACACATTTCTAGAACTCAGGATTGCATCACGTAAAACCATGACATAAAAGGTTTGCAAACTGAGGGGCTCAAAATGAAAGCCCAGATCTTACAAACTTGTGATAAACTTGGCACTATGTGTAATCTCACTACCTGAAAACTGAAGGAACTTGAATTTCTTGGTATTTAGGCCATTCTGAAAATCTCATTTTCATTCTGCAGAAACTAAGTGACTTCAAAATGCTCTATTTATCAATCAAGTTTAAGATTTATATTATTTCTTACTGACATGTGGGAGCCATCCATAAAGGATCACAAGTACAGCATTACATAACACTATGGTTTGATTTTTTTGCCCAAAATGACCATCCTTCTTTTTTTCCAAAATTTGGGAAAAATGCCTATAAATTGAGAACAAACATAAGCAGGGAAAAAAAAACCCACCCCAAATGAAATGTTAATGGTTAAAATAAATTTTGAAGAACGAGTACAACCTCTATAACAGAATTTGCTGACTATCTTTGTCAAAATCCTCTGTCAAATAAAATTTGATTTTTCTTATGATGGTGAAAGCAAAGGCCAAAGTCATACCTAATTCATATCACACTGCTCTAGTGAGATGGAATTATCTCAGTTTACAGAAAGAGAAGTTTGATCCTAACAGGGTTTGCCTGAAGCTCTCTGGTAGAGAAAAGCTTGAGCTATAATGACAGAGTGTGCAGAATGACCCATATTACCTTTTGGCTAAGTACTACTTTTAGAAAGCTTTAGTAGTTTATCATCACTATATGGTAATGATGACTTTTCTCAGACACAAAGAATTATGGTTTTTATCAATGGTTCATGCCAAATCCAAGCCCTTAAAAGAAATCAGCCCAAAGCAGGTGCACAGAGCTGTCAGACCTTGAAATTTGTTTTGAAACCAACCACCTGTTAGTGTAATTGTGTAGCTGTTTTTCCTGGCTTATGGGATTTTAGTTCAGCTGTTGTTCTCATGCTAGCACTTATTTCCTCTAGGAATCAGTCTGTCTATTTACACTATCCTACAGATTTCTATGTGACTATCTTCACAGTCTGATTCAATGTATACATGAAGAATGTCTGGTGTAGCACCCTTAATTAATAACACACTTTGTTTGCAAAACAGCTAATGATTGCTCTAGGAAAGTGTCTGAAAAATAGTATTTAACATCCTCTGTGTCACACTTAATCATTTAGATGACTGTTTCTTGTTTGTTTCAGACAGCAACAAAGCACATTTACTCTTAATGGATGATCTCAAAGATCAGATTTACTGCTGGTGCCTGACTCACATTCTACTGATAACAGAGCACTGTTCCTGCCACTGAAATACAGTCTGACTCAGGATTCCCATTAAAGCTTTCTGTTTCTAAAGGTTTATAACTTCACCACAGAAGTTGACTCTGGGTTAGAGATTAGCAAAGGTATTCTCAGTTCACAGGAACATTTACTTGAAAAAATCAGAAAGAAAAAATCTGTCCAAGTGTGAGATAAAAGTGTAAAAATTGTCATCAGGACAATAGCTTAAGTTGGTTTTTGTAAATGAGAACTGTCATGTAAGAAACAACAATGTGCTTGTGCTTAAAGGGCCAGTCAGAACTGCAGTCCCTTTATTCTCCAGATTGCTGTTTTCAGCACCCTTTGGATATAAGCCACCCCAGAAAAAGAACTGGACACTTGGGTGAGAACAATAGTGGAGCTGTTCATGAAATGTCTCTGCAACAGTCAGTCCCAACCATCCCACAGCTCCACACTGCCCTCCAGGGAGGGCTGACAACAAAGTTACAATGCTTCCCTCAGTTTACCTCTGACAGGAGATAATTCCTTGGGAGTAAACACATAAAGCAAGTTAAAAAACAAAAAACAAAACAAAAACAAACAAACAAAAAAACCACACATGAAAATATTTGTAAAATATTTCATGCTATGAAAATAGTAAAAGATACATTGTAAAGATTAAATATTCCATTATTCCATGTGTCTTATTCATGCACCGATAACTGCTATCCAAATGCCTTTTTCAAGCATCACATAAAGGAAACAATAAACAATTTCTGGGTAATAGTTCATAAATATATGCAGTAGTACTGTATGTCCAATGGGCACAGATATTTCATTGTGTAAGATATGATTACTAGGTTTATGCATGATATGAAATGTGGGTCGTTTGCAGCTATTTAAAATAATTTTGGGACACAATAAACTGTTGACAAGATATATCCTATTTAAATGAATTGCCCATCCCTGACTGTAGAGCATGTTGTCTTGTGATTATCAGAAGGAACGCTTTTAAAATGCATTGAGAAACTCAATTGTTATCATTGTCTTAACTTAAAAAGGCTATACCTTTGTATAGAGTTCTGTTAAAAGAAATCCTGCTGCTTATCATAAGCACGTACTTCCCCAAAGTTCCTGTTTTTTTAGAAGTTTTATTAATTGCAAATGTTGTTTACTAGAGGAAAACTGTGATTGAAGCTCTAAAACAAAGAGAATAGTTGTAACTTTAATCCTTTCAATAAGCCTTTGTTTCCCATTGACTAAAAACTTCCTAAAGGAAGTAGAGCTGCGAAAATCCAGGAAGGAATTAGATTTGCCAAATTCTGTTCCTACTTGGAGTTAGATGCAAAGGCTTTGTTACCTATTGTCCAAATGTTTGAGTAAAAAAAGAATGATCAATTACAAAAATGCATTTTTGCCAAGGTTTAAAATTATTAATAGAAGAGCTTTCCCTATCATAAAATGCACACTATGAACGTACATAATGTGAAAATAAATAATATATTTTCTTTTTAGCTGCTGCTGCATTTTTTTTCAGTGGTGGGGTATTTTTCTCTTTGTGTTATCTACGGGGAACTTGAATTCTGGCCTGACCATCATACAAGAACCTGCATAAATAAACAAATATAGAAGGGAAAAATCAAACACAACCTTTTACTTAAATTAAGCATGCTTTGCAGCATCCAAAACAAGAGAAATCCTTAAAATCCCTTTCCATGACAACAAGTAATTGCACACTGGAAAGTGTACTATTGTGGCAATAAAGCTGAATTCCCTGAAGACCTTTCTGAGACATAACCAATTTATTTTGTATTTTTTTCCACATGCTCCTTTTACTCTGTACCACTTCATGCTCTCCAGGTTTTAATTAGCCAAACATGTAGAGACTAGGTAAATATACTCTTACTTATTCCATAGGCCAGAGGTCCTTTTAATTTCTTAAAGGCAATTCCTATCTTCATGCCACCAACACAGTGTATATTTCAACTGTTCACTTCTTGATCACTGGTACAGTGGAAGACTAAAGAATCTCTGAGGCACCATTTTTGTGAAGCGCTACATAAGGTCAGACTACAGAAGGCGCTGGCTGCTTTCAACTTCTGATGGTTTCAGTGGAAGTATTTTTAGTATATTATGGCACTCAGCTCTAAGTAAAATCACCACTGTATTTTTTAACAAAATGCCAAAGGTTTGGCTAAGCTTAGCTGGACCAATGAGTTGGAAAAGCTACGCTGCAAGTTCCAGTAGCCAATAGCAGGGAACAAAATGCTGTGGTTAACATCATATCCAGGCTCTTGTGCGCTGCTAGCTCAAACCATCCAGAAGAGAGGCTGACTGGGTGTAATCTTCAGCCTATGCAGAAGCAAATGCCTCTGGATTCCTAATGAGATATATTTATGACTCTGCTATGGAAAAACCCATGTAACATTTGTAACACAAACACACATATGGTGAAATTCTGCAATAGCTTCATGTTAGGATATTATAGGTGCTAATGCCAAGGCTTCAAGGATATATTGGATATCATTATTCACACTGAATTGAAACTTGCTCTAAGATTTTCCTGTATGTTAATAGAGATATGTGTTGTCACTAAAAAAAAAAAAAAAAAAAAGTGTTTTGATTAGATCAAATTATAACATGAGAAAGATGAGATGACAGAGAAGGGAAGGGAAGGGAAAAGAATAAGAGGAAGAGAAGAAGAGAAAAAACCCCTATATTTCTGCATTCCATTTTTGATCACAACCATTGACAACCCCCTTTCTCCCTTTAAGATGGAAAAGCCAGTTTTAATTTAAGCTACAAACTGTTGACCAGGTCTCAGCTTGGCTTTGCAATTCACTATATGCCTGAGGGATAAATTATTTAGCATTAGCACATGGTATGTCATGTCTTGTTACTTAAGTGGAATATGGCTTCCATCCAGCTGTACCCCCGGGGCTCCCCGATTGGCTGCGGGTGATGTCATTTCCATTTGGTAATCCTCAGCGAAGGCCCAAGGGACAGAGTCGCCTGCCCAGCGGGTCCCCCAATCCCTCCGCCTCCCAGCCGGGCCAGCACCAGCTTTGCTCCTACTTATCACTCTAAGGTTCACTGCTGATACTGCCCCAATTGCTTGATTTTCAATAATAGTGCAATGAAACAGAAGGTGCAGAAGATGAGCTACATCACCTGCATGTCATAGTTTGTTTTCCTAATAGAAGACTTGTAATAAATTTACTGAGATGGATGTAGCAAAATATTTTTTTCTGCAGACTCAAATGAAATGGAGAATTTTGAGGGGTTTATTTAACCAAATATGAAATAATTATTGTCAATAATTCTCATAAAATTAATTAATTTTTCTATTTTTAGTGTATTGTGGAATTTTGTTAAAAAACCTCTTTCCACACTGCATGACAAAGGGATTCTGAACAAATGACCTGAGAGCATAAGCTCTGGAAAAGGCTTCTTCTGAAAGTTTGGCAATGGAATAATTAGCTACAGTGCCCTTTAAACTGTCATATTTTGTTTTCAGTTAACACCCTCATTATATTAAAAGGGTTTTGCCTTCAGAAACATCTTCAGATTATTTGCCCCAAAGGAAATACTCATTATGCTATTCACTACTGGAAGGCTCCCAGCATAAAAAATGAGGGCTACAGGGTTGGTTTGTTTTGATTGAATTTTGCAGCAAAGTCAGTGAAATGCTGAGAATTACAGAGCACTCTGTCATACAGATGGTACTGTCTGCTCCGCGGTGAGGCACAAGATTTGCATCTGTCTGTTAGTTGAGGTTCAGCAGTGGTTCTGCTCAGCCTTGTGTTCTAAGTGACAGGTAACAGAAAAGGTACAACTGACATGCTATAAGAAATCCACGTGTTTTGTTACTGTTATGTTAGCATTTAAGTACGCTGCACGATACCCTACTAGCAGGACTTTGTTTCTTGTGGTGAGGAGGTACGAATGCTGACTGTGATTTGCCTTCTCTGTTACTGGATCTTAATTCTTTGCAACAGTGTTTTGCATGAGAAGAAAGAATTTTGTGAAAGCTATGTGGTCTTACGGTGAAGTGCATAATTCTCATACTGAGGCAGAAGGGGAACTTTGCAAGGGGATTCCCACAAGAAGAGGTGCTGAACCAACACAGTACAAAGTGCTGCAAAATAAACAACTGTAGGACAGGAAATGAAAAACTCTAATCGATACCGCAAGAGGGATTAGTTAGTCAAATGTGAAAATTCAAAACTGCAATTTAAATCAGGACAGCGAACTCCTTCCTCTTGTCCTGCGCAAAATAAACAATCTATGGCCATAGGACTTAACAGCTGCTTGCCACTCTGATTTGTCATTTGAAAGTTGGCACCTGCAGCAAGCTCCAGCATTGATTGAAGCACCCAGCTGGAGGGAAACACCTGGGTTTGCACTAATGTTCATTCTCCCCAAACTACCAGACCTACTTTGGGTTTTAGCTACCTAATTATAAACAGTGGGATTAGCAGGGGAACAAGAGATTAAACTTAACTATTAGGGTAAGTACTGGCAAGATAAGTTGGCTGGTGAGATAGAAAAAAAGTGCACTTTGGTTTGGTGACCAAGCTGAGACAAGCACATTAGTTAGCAACCTCACAGTCCAACACGTTACCTCAGGCTGTTACATGCCAGATGATGAAGCAGGATGAGTGAGGACCAAACCCACCCACTGCCCAGCCTCAGACCAGCATACCTGCACTGCTGTGCCACAGCAGCTTTCGTCTCGGCATCAGAGCAGGGCTGGAGGCGCTCAGCCTTACAAGGACAGTGGCAGTTTCATGAAAATCATGGAGCAGTTTGACTTGGAAGTGGCCCTTAAAGGTCATCTAGTCAGTCCCCCCCCGCAGTGAGCAGGAACATCTTCAGCTAAAGCAGGTTGCTCAGAGCCCTGTCTAGCCTTTACATCTTGAATGGTTCCAGGGAAGGGGCATCTACCACCTCTCTGAGCAGTGTTTGTCCAGCCTGATTGTAAAAATCTTCCTCCTTCTATGGAGCCTGGATCTACCGTTTGTTACCCCTTGTTCTATCTCTCCTCTTTTAGCTTAAAACCATTACTCCTTGTGCTGTCACAACTGGCCCTGATAAATAGTCTGTCCCCATCTTCCTTATAGGCCCCCTTTAAGTACTGGAAGGCTGCAATAATGTCTCCCCAGAGCCTTCTCTTCTCCAGGCCGAACAATCCCAACTCCAAGCCTGGCCTTACAACAGAGGGATTCCAGCCCTTGGATCATTTTTGTGGTCTCCTTTGGACCCAGTCCAACAGGTTCATGTCCTTCTGCTGAGGACTCTAGAGCCAAACACAAGTGGGGGGTCCCCAGGTGGGGTCTCACCAGAGCAGAACAGAGGGGCGGGATCCCCTCCCTCAACCTGCTGCCCACATAGCTGGTAACGCAGCCAGGATGCCACTAGCTTTCTGGTCCCAAGTGACCGTGTCAGCTGCCGCTCGCCTTCTGAGAAGAGGGGAGGACAAGGCAGCCCACCACCGCCCACACCCCTCACGGAGGGCGAAGCGACATCGCCCCCCGCCCTGAGGCGGCCGGGGCGGAGGGGCAGGGAAAAGGGGGGCGGAGCCTTACGCTGAAGTCAGCTCGCGCCCCGGCCCACCCTGCCCCGCGCAAGCCGCCCACCCCTGGGCACAGACCCGCTGTGGCCCCACTCAGATCTCGCGATATTTTGGCCGGCGCGGGACGGGTGCGACGTTCTCGCGCTGCTACCGCCGCTCTCGCGAGAGGCTGGCGCGCGGAAGCGTCAGCGGCGTGGACGGGCCGCGCCGAGCTGAGACGGGTCCGGTTGTGCCGTGTCGCGCCGGCTGCAGCAGGATGCCGAGCGCCGCCGGCCAGGGCCAGGGCCAGGGCCAGGGCCAGGGCCAGGGCCACGACCGCCGCCCGGAGAGTGAAGAGTCGTCGGCGGCCGATGTGGGTCTCCGCAGGGAGGGGTCGGGCTCGGGCTCGGGCTCGGGCTCGGTGTTGAGGCTGCCCGTCCCGAGAGGGGGAAGGGCCAGAGTCCGGCCTAGCGCCGTGTCGGAGCCGGCCGAAGGGCCGGCGCTGTGGGGGCAGGAGGTGGTGTCCCCTGCGGGCTGGGGAGGTTGGGCCCGGGGGTGGGGGTGGGCCGGGCCCGAGGGCAGAGCTGCCTTTTCCCTTGCCTGTCCATCTTCCCCTTCGCCGGGACGGTCAGTTCGTGATTCACGGAAGAATCGGCCCCTGTCCGGTCACACAGTGCGTCCTGAGCCTCGCTGGAGCCCCATCTCCGCGTGTGCGAGTGGAGGCCTTGCCTGGGCGATGAGGAACAGCAGAGCCCTGCTCTGCTTCTTAAGGCATCAACCGTAAAGAATTCAGAGTCTGGGTGGCTTCTGTAAAATTATACATGGGCCACGATTCATCAAACGCAGAGATACAAAGACCCTGAAAATAAAGTATTTAGAGTGAACTTAAGTTTATATATTGAATAGAATAATTTAAATAAATCAAGGCGCTTTTTTTATTTGGAAATGAGTGGGCTTATAGAACTGTGTTATTTTTGATGAAACAGCCCCACCCCCTTGCATCTTACCAGACAGATTCTGTTAGTAGTCAGTCGAGCGAGCTGTGGTTATCACAGTGACATGTGAGCTGCTGGATTTCTCAGTGTGCCTGAGTAGGGAAGGAGCTACTTAGCAATGGATCTACTCCTGTAGGACTCGGATACCTTTTCCGGAGTAGGCTCTTTATAGATGTGTTCACAACAAGTTCTGTGTAGCATATAATGATTCTAATAAGTGTTTGATGTTGGAATATTTTTTCTTTCACACCACAGTTCTCTCCCTTGTGTATCTAGGAGTGTAAAGCAAAATTCATGACTTCAGTATTACAGCTAATTGCTTTGTATTACTTCAGTTAGCTCTGTACTGATTCTGTCTGTCTTTTTGTGTATGCTTCTTTGATACATGTTTCTCACCTCCATTTTAGGATTATGCTAAAGAAAGATATGGAGTGTCATCAATGATACAATCCCAAGAGAAACCAGGTCAGTTAAAAAATGAAAAGCATCTTTTAAAAAAAAAGAAGAAAAAAAAAAGGAAAAAAGTTAGATACTTGATATCTTCAGTACTTGTTTGTGTAATCATTTGCCAAACTTTTTCATTCAAATCCTGCTGCCATTCTTTCCCTTTATTTGAATACATTTGGCACTTGTGAGGATACACTTGGAGGACTGTGTCCAGTTTTGGGCCCTCCAGTGCGAGGGAGACATTAACATTTTGGAGCCAGTCCAATGGAGAGCTACCAAGTTACTCAGGGGACTGGAGCACAGGATCTCTGAGGAGAGACTGAGGGAACTGGGCATGTTCAGCCTGGAGAAGAGGAAGCTGTGGGGTGATTATTACTGTTTAAAGGTACTACGCGGGAGGGTGTAGAGAAGATAAAGCCAGACTCTTGAAGGTGTGTGGTAATTGGACAGGAGGTCACAGGCATGGGTTGGAACACAGGAAGTTCTGATTCCTGTAGGAAAAAAATCATGAATGTGGTTGGATATGGGAGCTGGGTCCAGAGAGGTTATGGAATCTTAGTCTTTGCCCTTTCCTAGTCCGTGCCCTACACAGCTTGTCAGTTTTCATCTCTGTCCATCATGACAGGCTTGACTTTTTTTGGGGTTAGACTGTTATTAATTATGACATGTTGAATCCTGAGATGGCAGGTTTTTTCTTTGTTTGGAGTAAGTTCTGCTGTGGTTTCCTGCAACGGTGCTCTCTGAGTAGGATATCTGTCTGCTTATGTAGCCTTTGTTACTCCTGTATATGAGCACCAAATCCATTAATATTATATATTAACATTTATGGGTTTTATCATTATCCACACCACCAAATTCAGGAAATCCTCATTTTCTAGTGATGGGGAATTGGAATTCAGAAAGATTTGTCAGCTAGAGAACAATCTCCCAGGCCAGCATCCCAAGAAATACTAATTTTCATAGTATTCAGTGCATGAAACAGGAACGAGGGAAGGTAATAGGCTTACTTCTTGGAACTTTGTAGTGAAATGCAATCATCTGTGATTAGGTGATTTATTTTTTTTCCCCTTTTCTGGATGGTTGTTTTGGTTGACTTCCCTTAGGAAGGGAAATGCAGAACGTGGGGAAAAGGAGCCACAAAAGCAGTCATAGGTTGAAACCAACTGAGGGGGATGCGTCAAGAATGTAATGGGACAAGAAAATCGCCAGAGACTATTAACAGTTGTTACTGAATAAAACACATGTTGGCTGTCAAATAAAGGGAGCTAAAGTTGAAATCACATGGTAAGCCAGCCTAACTGCTGGCTGCTGTGGTCTCCCTCTTCCTGTTGCTGGGTCTTCTGCTAATCCATTTCAACATGGTAATAACTTGTTTAGCCAGCTTACTGAAGTGAAATGAGTTGTTTAGGGGTCTGATGACTGCTGGAAGGAGCAGGAACACAGCCATCCATAGTTCTGTATAACCACATAATCCATAAATGATTGTGCTGTCTCAACCTAAAAGGTATATTAAAGAAAGAAGGTAACCCCCAAGTTAGGATCTGACTGGTTAACCTGCACTGCTGATTGTAGGCTGAAATATTGGATGATCTCTCCCTGCACTCTTCTCTGATGGCAGTTGGCACACTAAGGTTTTTGCAAGCTGTGTTTCCTCTGCCAATTTCATACCCCATAGCAAACAACTGTGTGGGGAGACATAGGCTGGCAGGTTGAGACCATGGATCAAATCCTGGTCTTGAGAAGAGAATCTACCCTGCCAATTGTCCTATATTCAGAAGAAACACTCAAAAATACCGTGGAGAAAAAATATGTTGAGAAGGAAAATGGTAAAAGCTACAGGAAATTACACAAAAAAGGTTGAGTACTGTATTTAGATCTCTTGTCCCCTTGATCTTTCTTTGAAAAAGGAAAAAAAAAAAGTCTCAGCCAGTGTATGGACGAGATTGAGTAGGTTTTCCATTGGGCTTAAAATACAATGTACAACACACCTGCTGTTCTGTGTTTTAAAGATTCAGAACACCAAAATTAGGTAACAATAAAAAACAAAATGCCTCTAATAAAAAAGTTTGAGATTATCCTAGTCCCTTCCTTGAGACTAATGACCTCTTACTTAAAGATTCAGTAGCTCCTGCCAGGGACAGTTCTTATCAAAGTACTCACAGGGTGAAGTCATCGCTCAGCATTAGTAGTGTCTATATACTTTTCCCTAGAGTACTGTGCTTGCACTGAGTGTCTTGGAGGAACTACTGCTTGGGGCAGAGAGTGGCAAGAAAGCACAACTGCGGGTGTTCCCATCTGTCTGTATTGTATTAATTTTGTTTGTTTCTGAAGTCTGGGTACGTGCCATTTCTAAATCAGAATAACCAGTTGTGGTATGACATGTGCAGATCCACGTGCCAGCTGGTAACTGGAGCCAACAGACAATATGGAGAGCGCAGGCGTGGGTAGGAGCTCAGTTGGATGCCTGCAGCACTGTTTTTAGGCTTGCTGTAGTAGCTGCACTGTCCTGAGGACACTGGCTGGACATGGGAAGTTTAAAATGCTTAGAGTGATCAGAGAAATTATTTTCCTTTTCCAAGGGACAGGCTTATTGTCTGTTTGCCTTGATTCTTGTTCCTCTGCAGACAAATTGGACTCTTTTCACATATTCACAAAGTTGTTGCAGAGGTGCTCTACCCTGCTCTGATCTCATGCTCACCTGTGCCTTCGTTCTTGGCCCACTTTGGTGGTCTGCTAATGCTGACTGCCCTGGCTATCTGATGTGATTGCTGCTAAAACTCCTTTTGCCTTTCCCTTTTTCTCCCTTTAACCCCATTACTTTCATGTCTACTCTGGAAGGTTCATTCATTTTATCTGCTTTTGGCTTTCAGTTTTTTTTTTTTATTAAACTTCTCTTTTTCAACTTTATCCAACACTGTAAAGATGCAGCTTCACAGAGACAGCAGAAGTATTGATCAAACTGTTCAAAATTCCATGTTGCAAGATAAATCAATTCAGTAAACATTCTGATGTGACAGGCAAGGAATGGGGGTCTGGGAGTGGAAACGGGTTGATTTTGTCTTGTGTAACCCATGCAACTTTTGGGGTTTTGTCTTCTCCTCCCATGTATAGAAGAGGTTAGAGTTCAGGGAGAAAGATAAGGATATTTAAGTATGTTGCAAAGAAGAGATTATGCTCTGCATGAAGGAAACAGTATAGTTTCCCCTTAAATGTGAGTCAGAATGACAATGAAGGGGAGATAGCATAAATATTGAATTGGAGCTGGAAGTGTAATTTCAGACTTAAGAGTGTTTTCTTTGAACTTTGTTTAAATCTTTGTTCCCTTTTCTTCACTGGAACTGAAGCATGGTTTAAAACATCTTTTATTTTTGCATTATTTAATTGTCTGTATTTACATGGCAATAAGACAGCAAATATAAGTATAGCTTGTATTTGTTAAAGAACAAGTAGGTGGAAGCCTGAAGAGTCTGGTGGGAGGATCTTACAGGTGAGAGGAAGGAGCTTCATTTTTATCATGGAAGAGATAGAAGTGACATGGAAGGAATTGCAGGTGGAATTATAATGTGAAGGTACAGAGGGAAAATTTGAGCTACGTGTTGGTCGGAGAAGAGAAAATGAGTGACAAATGACTGCTTACCCTAACAACAGGTGCTTTAAAAATGAGAGGAAAAGAAGACTAGGTTTGGGCAGTGTTGAAAGAGGCAAACAAACTGACATAACCTCAACGTGTAGCTATTTTCAGTGGAAGACGTTGACAGGACCAGAGGCATTGGGCATAAACAGAAACACAGGAGGTTCCTTCTGAACATTAGGAAACATTTTTTTTACTGTGAGGGTGACCAAGCACTGGCACAGATTTCCCAAGGAGATTGTAGAGTCTCCCTCCCTCCATGGAGATACTAAAAAACCATCAGAACACAGTCTTGGACAACTAGCTCTAGGTGTCCCTGCTTGATCAGAGGGATTGGACCAGATGATCTCTAGAGGTCTCAGCTGTTCTGATTCGGGTATCTGATGTTTGAAGAAAATGACTGTGTGATGTCTCTTTCTACATATTGTTTTATTACCCTTTTTATGAAAGGTGAAATAGTTTTTAATAATTCATACCATATACATTTTTGTGGTATTACACGTGTCCTGTTTAGTTTTGATGAAACATCAATTATTACATATCCAAAGGACTTCTAAAGATATTTATCTAATGCAGATGGTTCCTGAAATACTAAGGAGCCATCAAAAGTGTAACACCTCATTCTGTCTTTATGCTTCTGCCTGGAAAATGTTTTTTAGTTTCTAACAATACAGTTTTAAGTTGACTTTGGTAATTTTAACTGTCTGAATATCAAATTCTTGGAAATAGTAAGGGTTGTGCTGGTTGCACATTTCTTATAGGTACTATATTGATAAAGTCTGAAGAACAGAAGTTGCTGACAAGTCCTAACATCTTTATTCCCCTTTCTGCCTTTCCCGGTGCACATGTGTACACATGTATTATTAATATATTTGGGTCAATTTCCTGTCACATTTCTCTGTGCACTTTCATTCTGTCCTGGTTTTGATGTGTCTGTGAAGAAAGTTATATTGTCCATTATGGGCATAAGCTAATAAACAATTTCAACCCCCTAAAATTCCTGGTGTGGAATAATAGGCTTGTAGGGCAAGCTGTGACTGGTGTGCAGAGACAGAGGGAAGGAGTCCAGAACAGCAGATGGTATCCTGGTGCAGGCAGACTTTGGAAAAGTTCTGTCGGGAAGAGTCTAGAGTGTGTGTGTCAGTAAATTTAATGTTATTTTAAAAGAAAGGAGAAGTCTGTGATGAAAGGCAGAGTGAATTTGCTTGTGTTACATATCAGAATCATAGAATAGGCTCATAGAATATCTTGAGTTGGAAGAGACCCATGAGGATCAATATCTCTCTTGAAGGTCTTTTTTTGTCTAACAAGCAGTGTTTTTAACCACATACAAACTGGAGATGAGTGTAGTTGTTAGAACTGTTGAGATTCTATACAATGCTATGTGTACCCTCTAACTGGTTTGTAGATACTGTAAGAACTGTTTGAGACCATGCAAAAAATACATTTGGCCAAAAGTCTATGGAAAAATACTACTAGACAAATACATTTCAAGAAATAGTGGCATGCAACCAGGATATTGTCAGCTCTTAATGGTTGTATACAATTTGTAAAGTTCTGATTTATTAAAAAATATTTGCTTTGAGAATTTTTATTGTTTTTGTTACTATCTAAAATTTGTCCTTTCCAAACCTTTCATGCCTATTATTATTTAACTTTCTTGGGTACACAGATTTTGAAGGGTTCTTTGTGATGAATCCTGGCTCCTACAATGATAGTAGTGCTTAATCAGGTTGTCAGAGGTTCTCTTAAAATAAATTTTACTGTTTTTACACATTAATATTCTCGTTGCTCAAGAATGCTCAATAAATGCATCACATTTATTTGTCATTTCTTTCTCTATTTTAAATAATGATTTTACAGTGATACTCGCCCTACTTGCATAGATACTAAAAAGTCATGTCACCTCTAAGCCTTCGTTTTGCTTTGTTCAACATACCAACTGTCATGTTGCACAGAGGAGTAGGGCAGGCATCCCTCAGCTAGCAGAAATTCAGACAATAATAAGTGGAGGTAGGAGAGTGCAGCACAGTGAAGTCCTATCAAAAATAGTGTAGTCAAGCTGTGTTCTTCCATCCATGAACTACAGTAAGTCTTGCTTTTGTTTTAGTGCGGTTTGACCCTGCTATATAAGTCAAACAATAAGCCCGAACCAATTTAAAATTACTTGATCAACTACAATTCACTGAGAAAGGAAATAGGATCTTGTGTGTTTTCAGTACATCTGTTATGCTGTAGATACAAAAAATAATGGTTTTGATTTAATATAAATTTTAGCAATGATGGAAAGTATATTTGAAGTTTAAAGTGAAAAATGTTTTGCTTCAAAAAAACCTAACCTGTTTTAAAATGTGTTGGGTTTTTTCTTTTTTTTTCCTGTAATTCAGATAGAGTTTTGATTCGAATAAAAGACTTGACAGTGGAGAAGGCTGATGAAGTGGTTTGGGTTCGTGGCAGAATTCACACAAGCAGAGCTAAAGGTGAGATACCTCCAGGGTTTTCATTTTTATTTCCTCGTATTATTAGTATAACATGAATTGTTTATTTTGGCTTCGTGACCCATTAGTTATGTCTTGCATTCAAGAAAACTTTGCCACCAGGTTACACAATGTTAACATTTTTATTACTCTTACTTTATGGACTTATTTTCTCTCTCTCTCTCTCTCTCTCTCTCTTTTTTTTTAACATCTTTTTCCCAGGAGGGGAAAAGGAAATTTTGTTTTCATCTGATTGGAAATTGGGTATTAATACTACATTGTACCTTTTGGGTTGATCATATTACTGAGTAGTGTGTGGACAATTGTAAATAATAGGAATTTAAAAATACTATAGTCTTTCTCCTTTGCATGTTAACAGTTGTGATGTAAGCCAGTTACAAGCTTCTACTGTAAAATGTACTTACATTATAAATGTATCAGTTGTCAGACAAGCCATATTCTGCTGTGTATGAATATTTTCACTACACCTTTTCTTCTACAGGAAGCAAAAATCTGTATTAAAATTTCAGTACTTTTACTTTTGGTTACTGGTATCTGATTATACCCATTTGAATTTAAAATGAGAAACATCACCTTTCTGTAACAGGACAAAGGGAAAATCCTTTCATAGGTTCTCAGTAGTGTGGGCTGTCATACTTGGCTGTCTGACAGCCATATTTCTTTCCTGGAATCAGAAGTTCTCTCTGGAGATCAGTTTGCCATATGTAAACTTAAATAGGCTTTGGCCTTTTCAGTTGACATCAAATGCTGACAACTGTTGTACTGGTTTCAGTTATGTTTGGCAGCTCTGTAGTGAGATATAAATGCCTTGTCTTCTCAGGAGTTGAAAGAAAAGAGCATAAAGAATTTATCTTTATGAATGAAACTCCACAGTAGCCTTAGAATTGGAAGTGATGCAACATAGGAGTGAGAATCCAGTACAGAATATTGTCACAGATACCCGATTAATTTCTTTTTTTGAGCTTCATTTTATTAAAAAAAAAGTCCCTCTTAATGAGCATCTGTACTGCAGTCAGTTAAAAAAGGAACTGCATGTAAATATAAGCACAAAATGCACATTTTAATTTGTACTAGAATCTTTGAATTTAGGGAATCCTCTGTGATTTCCTCAATAGCTCTGTAGTGTGGTTGTACACAGAAGTCTCTCTTTCCTCTGTACAGAAATTCTCAACCCCAAAAGCTGTGAAAGCATTGGTCAGTGTAACTTGTTCAGACAGGAGACACTATCTAATTTAAATTACTATCAGTATACAAATAAGAGTATGCTTATGGCTTTTTCATTTCCAATTGTACAAAGAGTTCAGACTATTAATATGATTTATTAACGTGTCTGTGAAGATCTTTAAAACAAAAATGTTTATTACTGTCTCTGTATTGCATTTATATGGTGTCTTGCACAATATATGCATTTAGTGCAGTCAGAGTAACATACTTAACATGGCCATATTAACTTATAAGAAGTTCTCTGTCATCCTTCACCATTGAACTCAGGAAATACTATTGTTTTTCATTAAATAACAGTGCTTATTTTCAAAACTCTTTAATACAACCTGGAGAATGAAAGCAAAATGAACTGATTACGGGCATCAAGTGTTCTCACTTTACTGATTGTGCTTCTTGTTCCCTCTTGGTCTGACAACAGAACAATTCTGACATTGAGGGAATGCTGCTAGGGAATGCCACATGCTCGTTTACTTAAGCTTGGGGGGAAAGAATCTTTACAAGAAAAGCAAATGTTTAAGAGTAAAAAGTAGTATTGGCCTTTCCCACACACATTGTGGTGCTATTGTGGAAAGGAAAGTCTTGCAGGAAACAGGAAAATCTTACACAAAAATAGCTTTAGTTTTTCTCAGAAGCTCAAATTTGATTCCTAAATAACCAATGTATCCTTTATTTAACACTGTCTAGTTCTGACCAATAAACCAAAAAAAATGAACGTGAGCAACTGAAGAATCCAGCTGTCTCATATAGCAAGCCACTCATGAAGTCTGATGGAAATTAACTGGAGGATGTGTAAAGAATGGAGTGTTGGGAATTTCTGTGGGTTGTCCTAAAATTAAAGTGCTTGGGGCCCTGTGGCTTTTATTGTAGATTTAATAAAATGTTATTTCTGGCCTTATTTTAAAGCCAGCCTAAGCTACTGATCACGATTATCATTGAAAAGCAGTTGGGAAATCAGTCTGGGTTCTGCCTGGATGCAGGTCTTTGAGCAGATTGTTAGATTTGAACTTTGTTTTGATTTATGAATGCAAACCATCAAAGCAGTATGTCTTTAAGAATACCACCAAGAGCAGTTTAAATACTGGACCAAATTTTATAATAGACCATATAAAGTTTTCCCTTTGCTAGCAGATGTCTGTAACTAGCAACACATCAGTTTATATGACCACATAGTTTTCACTTGCCTTCCTTACATCCTTTTCACTCACAAGGTCTTGTGTCATTGGGTGCTTAGATCCAAGAAAGGAAATGGATTCTGTTTGGTCTTATGGGCTTACTTTTGATGGGATTCTCTGTGTGGTGTCTTCTTTTATTTGTTCAGTGACTGAAAGTTCCTTGCATCAGACTGTGTCAGACCTTTTTAACCAAGTTTCTTCTGAATTTTTAAATGTTTTTAGGCATTCTTGTGGGACACAGTATTGGTTTGCTTTACAGAAACGTAGTTAACTGTTGAATGTGAGTAAAGGTGGTCTTACACTTTTCACTTAAATACCACATAAATATTTTGAAAACATATGGAAATACATGGAAAACATTCTGTTGTCCCAATTTCTTCCTCACTTTAACGCTTCTTTCTTTCCATCTCTGGAAAGGCATCAAATCATGAATGAGATTTGATTGTGACTTGTCTTTTTGATACTTTTTTTTTGCACATCTTCAACTCTTCTGGGAAAACTTCTGTTTCCTCCTACAGTCTTTGTAACTGATATTCTAGCTACTCCTATCAATGAGGGTTTTTTGATCCCTTATCTTCTGTGTGATTAGAAATGTTTATATTCTACAAAACATCCTTTTTTTCTCATGAAAACAACTACTGTTACTCATGACAAAAAGATTCAAGTCCTTTTATAATGCAGATATTGATCAGACTTCTAGTGTTTAGGATTAAGTACAACAGCCAAACTTGTGCTTCTGATTAGTATGATAGCGGGTCCCTCCATTTATTTCACTCTCTTCTCCTTAAATATTTACTAGTTGAGTGGCATTGTAGCTGTCTTCAGCTGTGTATTTTGTTGGACACCTAATATATCATTGCTGAAACTTCAGTCGTATTTTGCTAAATTATTTGTGACTGAAATCATGGAGACATACTATTTTCTAGGAGGTACTGTATCAAACCACACTGCAAGAAATATTGAGATGTCAAAGGTGTGAGATATGCCTAGCTTATTGAAAGAAACTTAGCATATTCTGTCCTATGGAAAAATTGTGATTTTCTTGTTGACTGTCTGGATCTGAAACAGAGTACTTTTCAAATTTTAATCTGTGGTTTAATGTTTGCCTGGAAATACATCCATACAATGTTGGCTTCTTTACTTACATATTGCAGCCTCTGGAATACAGAAGTAGTTGTACTCTGTTTTCTGAAAAAATGGAATTAATTTTGTTGCATTTCTGAAATCACAATCTTAGGACAGGGCTAGTTATTTCCAATAATTATAATGTTAACTTTTAATAATATTTTGTACTAGTTTCATGTTTGCTTTTATTTCCATCAGATTGTGTGTCAAATATCCTGCATTTATCTTCGACACTGTTTAAATAATCTACAGCTATCTGTCAGGAATGGTAATCTGCATAATTACAAATGAAAACTGTAACTGGTGTTTTAAGAGTCAGTGTTCAAGTTAGATATACGTTGATGTTAATGTTTTATAGTCTAAGTCAAAAATAACTGGGAAGTAGCTATAACAAAGCTTCTGGCTTCTTCCTATTCTCACCATTTTAATGTTATAATTTTATGAGTCTGAACTTGGAATTAAAATAATGTTGACACATTTCATCTGATAACTGGTATAGCAATGAAGTGTTTGTTGTTAATTTCTCTCTCTGAGAAAGAAGCAATCAAAATCACTTTATTTCCTTAAATCTAATTTGAAGAGTATATAATTATTAAAAATGTGAGAAGAAATATGAAACAATTGTAACTGTCAGCTAAACAGATTAGAAGGAGCTTTGTTGACTTGGAAATACCCATTTTAAAAGTCAACAAAGTGCATTATGTTCTTTGTAAGTTATTATTAATTCCTATTAACTTCTTTTTCCCTAAGCTGTTCATGAATAAATTGCTCTTACAGGAATTTTTACTTGGGTCTTTTAGGTTCTTGTCATTCACCAGAATCAATACGCCTTTTGTTCCCCTGCATTCTGAATGTGTAGTGTATGATAGAATGAACATTGTTGGTTTAGTCCCTGTGGTGTGAAATCAAGCCTATTTCTCTCAGAGCAGCTTTGTAAAGTGAACTCTACAGCTTTAATTTGAGAAGATGAGAAAAAACTTCTTTTAAAATAATGTAGAATTGAAGTAGTTGTAAGCAAAGCAACAATGACAAGTATGATTTACTTCTTGCAGTTGAAGAGTAGATTTTTTTTTTTTAAAGCTACAATTTGTAGTTTTGTCTAGATATTATTTATCTTGAATGGCTTATTGTTATTTTTAGAAAATGTCTATTCACATGTTTATAGATGTATAGCAGAATTACTTGATTTAGCTCTGTGTTTTGGGGGGGGGGTGTACTAGTTTGATGTAGCTATTTGGGCATGGGGGAGCAGCAAGGGAGGGACACACACACACACCCCCCCTTAAAAGCTCAGCTTAGTATTTGAGGAGTAAAGGTTTTTTTTCTCATTCACAAAGACCTCAAATAACTTGTCCTTAATACACCTGTGTTGTGATTTTTTTTTTTTTTTTTTTATTCAGGGAAGCAGTGTTTTTTAGTCCTGCGTCAGCAGCAGTTTAATATCCAGGCTCTTGTGGCTGTGGGACAGCATGCGAGCAAGCAGATGGTAAAGTTTGCTGCCAAGTAAGTAAGCAATTATATCCTGTTGTCAGAGTAAACAATGGTGGGAACCAGGACTCCCAGGGGTTGGGACCATTTTCACACATTAACATCAATGGTTCGTTTGTTTTAAAATGTAGTTATTTAAATTGTCAGCTCACTATTGCGTTGAATACATTACACTGACAAAAGATAAAATAGAGAACAGGCTCGAAATTCATTCTGAACTGCTGAAGCAGCATTCTCTTGCCATAGACAACCTACATTTACTTTCAAGCTGGCTAACAAAAAAGTCTGGCAAGCCGAGCTTAGTGGGACACTTCATTTTGTGTGCGGTGTTTGTGTGTGTTTGCACATGGTCAGGGTTTTTCTTCTACAAGATGTGCAGTGCATTGGTATGTTTTAGAGGTAGAACTGATGCAAAGAAGTTCCATATTGCAAGTAGCTTACTGAGCTGAAATTAAGAGTAGCTTCTGTGCACTGAATTATCCTTACCCCTTATTTTTAGCACTAGGATGTTTAATGAGGGATTTAAGTCACTTTTCAAAATATTGGGGGGGGGGGGAGGAGGTGTTTGTGTATTAGTTAGGCTTGCCAATTAAACAACTGTTTGTTGCAGCAATTTAAGTTCAGTTACTTGGTTTATTTTGTTCTTAAAGATAAAAAATTAACTTTCCCCTGCTACTTGTCCCAGGATTGTGCTTTCAGGTTGTCCATTACTAAGTATACTTGCAAGACAAAGGTGTTTTTATAGTAGAGCTTTGAATCATGTCTATCTACTTTTTCACAAATAGAAATGTGGGTCAATTTGGTGCAATAATATGTTTAACATGTGGCACTTGAGTTGCTTCTGTGTAGTTCTTGGCACTACTCTCAAGCCTGGGAAGGGAGCCCCCACTAATTAGCTGCAAAAGTGCTACAGCCTTCAACCTTCAATATGTCAGGGAGAGGAGGGATTCATTATAGTACAGACTTCCAGAAGCCAAGTTAAGAAGGTTAGGATAATGCTTCTGCTGATGAGGTTCAAGGCAACGGGAAAACAGAACCAGCAGTGTTTGTTGCTTGGCGGTGCTTAGTGTTGGCAGCTCCAGTGTGAAGCATGCTGTTTACAGGTGTTTGAGCCAAAGTGAAGTGTTCTGTTCCTTCATGAAATAGTTTGTTCTCTCCAGTGCTTAGAATCTTTGATAAGAATTAAGTGTATAATCTACTTGTTCCCCAGTTCATCTCCCTCTAACCTACCAGTGGTCTGCCAACAGCCTCTCTCGAACTTGCACTACAGAACAGTGAAATAACTCTTCTACTTGTGACACTCACTCCCCTGTTCTCCAGTTCTCTCCAGCATCTCTCTTTTTTCTTTGTGGTTCTGTTTTCCACAACTGAATTTCTTCTATTTTATGAGTGGCAGACCTCAGTCATTAGAGGAGCTCATGAGGGAGAAGTTGGTTTTTACTTTGTTCTTCCATGTGCTGACTTTGCCACTTTTAAGTCTTCATGACGTGGTTTTTTGGTTTGTTTTTGTTTTTGTTTTTTTTTTTTAACTCATTAATCTTTTTTTTAATTCTGCTAGTTGGGTTTGGGTTTTTTTTTTTTTTTCAAGTTAGTAGTTTAAACCAGGTCATGGAGGTCCAGAGCTAACAAGGAGTGGTAGATGGTGGAAAAGGGTATCTGGAAAGAGTAGAGGGCAAATCTTCTTTCCCTCCTGGCAGCAGTGAGCTGTTAAATCAGACAGAACATCATCCTTAGGTTCTTTCCAGATCCCTCTCATCTCCCCAATTTCTTGATGTGACAGATGTGATTTCTTCTGAGCAGCCAGACTCATGAGGTTTGTACTGTGTTTTGACTTTTCATTCTGCTCCTTTTTGTGCTGTCATTTGCTAGCTAAATCCAGATACTTCATCCTCTAATTTATACCATACACATTTTACTCATTGGTTGTGTTTCTGGAATGCTCATATGCTTATCATGTTCTCTGAATGATAGACCTTTCTCTGCTACAGCCTTCTGGGTTTTCTTTTGGAGGTTTGCTCTAACATCTTCTTGTGATTCCTTCCCACCTTCAAACCTCTTTTATTAATATCCTGCCATGCTCTCATGTTTTCTCACGTTTTATCTTCTACAGTCTGATGTTGCCATTGCAGCTGCCTCCTGTCCTTGAGGCTGCTGCTGCTCCCTGACTTCTAAGTACACTTGTGGTCCCTGTGCCAGTAGCACCTTGTAGCACAGCAACAGTAGATGCTTTGTCTTCAGGCACTTACCTGCTAGTTTTCACCTGCTGTGGAATGATGCCATTATTACCAGCAGATGAGGTTGGTCTTAGATGTCTAAAAATAACAATACCATTTCTCTACCTTTCTCTGTGTCTTTTTCCATCATTTCCTCATGTTTCTTACACATAAAATGAGGAAATACACATTTATTCAAGAAAACATTTTAACTTAAATACCTTATATTTCAGTTAAATTTTTAAACTAATGTTTTTCACTGCTAGTACATGAAGTTTCTTTTTCATGTGCTACTTTGTCATATTTTGATAATGGACCCAAAACTTTTCTTTAAAATAGTTTGTGAAATTCTGGATCTTGAATTTTTAATGAGAACTGATTAAATCATGAGCATTTTTTTGGTACAAATTTTCATAAATAATAAACAAACCAGTTCCTCTTTTAGATATTGGCATGTGGAAACCACGAACTTTCATAACCTTCTGTGGTCTAGCAACATTCATATACTAATTTTCTCCATTATCATAAGAATTCGAGTTCTTTTTAGTGAAAGATACTTAATACTGGTTTAACTCAGTTTTACAAAGAAATTTCTGTGATTTTTAACTACGAAAAGTTTCTAGTTGAACTATGAAAATATACATAGCCCACAGCAGTTGAGGTACTGGATTGGCAGCTATGGAGATCTTCATGGCAAAAATTCAGCCTAGTCCTGCAAGAGATGCTGTATTAGAGAAAGAGTTAATTTTGTCTCTTTCAGACAGCAGAGATTCCAAGTGGTGCAATTAGTAATTTATCAATGTGCCTTTTTTTTCCCCATAAAGTATTGGGTGTGGTCACTTTCAATTTTCTTTCTCCCTCTCTCTCTCTTTTTTTTTTTTTCTTTTTTTTTCCCGTTATATAGCAGCATTGAGACTTCCTGGCCCTGCAACTGTAGCCACACGATGTAGCAGTTGGGAGAGGTGGCTAACAGATTCTAATTTAGCTGCCCAAACAATGTGCCCTTGCTTAGAAAGTAACTTCATGGCTCTTTCTAATAGTCTAGAGGATGAAAATCCAGAAAAGAGGTTAAAACTGTAAAAAAAAAAAAAAAAGAAAAGTTGGGTAAACCTGTATGAAAATGCTTCCCAATGTAGAAAAATATACTTAAGTTCATCAGTCAGACAAATGTGTAATCCCAGGAAAAAAAAATGGATATTGCAGAAATATTTTCTTTATCCATTTCTGTTTAATTTGTTTATCAGTGATCTGGAAGAAAATGTCAAATTTCAATAGTTTACTGGTGCCACAGAAATTGGAATGATAAACTAGGGGCTAGGATAATCACTCTGTTTTTTAGTGTTAATTTGTACCTTTGTGGTTATTAGTTTGGACTTTTTGTATGTTCAGCATTAATATGTAGGACAGTAAGTGATGAGAAATGTGAGATGATGATAGATAACTGACTTACCAGGAGTCCATGCAGTTCTCTTGCCTACTATGCTAGAAGATCTCTTGAGTTTCAAAAAAGGGGAATACAATGCCATTAATATCATATGCCAGTCATTACACCATTTCTTGACTATTTTGTCCTCCTCTGCTGTCTTTGTGTCTGAATATATGTCACATTGGAAAAGGCTGATGGTAAAGCTGCAAGATGAAATATATGCAGTCAGGCAAATCTGCCTTCCTGTGAGACTAAAGAAAACTCTGTTCTTTCCAAGAGAAATGAGTAAAGTAATTTAAATCTCAGTCTGATGGTACCTGTGCAAGGTTATCTGCCAGTAGAAGGTTCTTTACTTTGCAAATACCATGGTATTACAAGATGCAATGAGCAGATGGTGAAGCTAGGTCAATTCGGAAGGGCAATAAAGTGGAATTTTTTTTCAGTGAAAATGATTAAAAATATGCAGTGGATTTGTTACTCGGTATCTTAAAGGAAGATGGGCTTTTCCCTTCAGAAGATACCTGAGTAGATCCAGGTATTAGAACATTGGTATATTCTGTTTTTAGAATGGAGAATCAGAATGGGTTTTTACCTGGCATTCATGTATACAAGGTCATTTAACTCCCCTTTCAGAGAGCTTAGTGGACATTGTGCAGACTGTAGTACAGTTGCTTGTACTGAGTTGAGTAGAAAATACTTATACTTTCAACTATTTACAAAGTGAATTCAGTTTTTCAAAGTCAACTCTATTGCCTTCAGCTTTCACTGACATTCAGATAAAAGATCATTGACTTTTGTGTTTTACGACAATTATTTAATATCTTAAGATTTAAAAATTTATCTAATAATTTGTGAAGTCTACTTACAGAAAACAATGTTGAAGAAAAAAACCCAAGAAAATGTCTGAACAAGTATCGATGCTTCCATTAAATAAAACATTTTCTATCTAAAGTCTACAAATAACCAAATTGCTTCAGATTCTTCAGAGTTTTGATCACAAAACTGTTGATTGTGATTCACTTAGGGAGGCCCAGATGGGGTTCAGCTTGCAACATGAAGCTGTTGATGAAAGATGTTGTCATACAGACTGCAATAATGCAATCCTGTGGTTAAAAGAGAAAGTCTTGGCCAACAGACGTGCAGATAATTAAGAGGGACATAAGGCATCTAGTGGACATTTTAGTAATTATAATCTTGATTTTTTTAGAAAGAACATTGCTTTTAAAGAAGCAGTTTGCTATACAGAGGCATATTTTGGACTTTATGAATCTATTACTGAAATAGCTTCTTTAAGGATAAAACAGTATAAAGATGTCATCTGTCTTTTTTTATTGCATCATGCATCCTAATTTAGTTTCTAGTCCTGTGTATTATTACAGATAGAAATATTGTGGTCTGTAATGGAAACAGTGATAGCTTTGGCATGCTTTTCTGCTGCTTGTTCACTTTTTTTAGGTTTCTTTGGGTTTTTTTGTTACCCAGGGGAATTTTATCAAAAAAACCACCTAGATGTTTTAGGTCTGCTGCTGCAGAGAACCCTTTGCTGTAGTTACCCATTGCTGTAGTTGCTGGCATTTAATTAAAGCATCTTGTTTCTTGCTGTAACTTGAACTGAAATTACCATTTCTGTCGTGTACATTTGATGCATTATGTTAGGGACTTCAGATTTTTCCAGCAATAGATTTCTCTGAGCACAGTTCAAACAGATCTGAAAACGTGAGCTTTTAGTTCCATACGAGGTTAGATCTGTAATCTGAATGAGCATAATTGCCAATTATCAAATGATAGTTTACAGTAGATGATGAATGTTTGTAAATACAAAGATGGTCATATGCAGTAGAAAACTTGGTAGTGCTTTTGTGTGCCCTGGCAATTATACACATATTTGGATGTAGGGGTCTACATAGGTAGGAACTGAGTTGAAATACATCTTAAAGTTAGGGCAAATTAATGACTAAGGGATATTACAGATTTCAAGTGTGTTCCAGACCAAGAAACATACCAATTTAGTTGGAATTTCAGTATAGAGAGAGTGAAAAAGCACATTTAATCACAAATGCAAAGTTTTAAAGTTGTTATGTGAGTGTGCAAAGCAGTATTACAGTTACAGTGATGTAAAAGTCACTTTCTTCCTGTATCTTTAGACATACGATTTTTTATTTCTTGAATTCCATGCATGTTCTGATCAGAGCTCTGTAATGACTTCACTAACACCAGTTCTCAGCCATGGGATCAATAATCTGATTGTGAATCCATCATACAACACATTAATACTTAACTACTATTTTATTTTTCACAGTGCAGAGATTTTGCTTCAGTAAGTTCAGAACATTATTTTTATTTGCAATTATTAGTGAGATGACTTTCATTCAGCAGATTAGAAACATATTTTCAATGAAGACACTGCTATTCATGTCATTAGTAGTATTTTCTGGGCATTTGCCAAACTGTTGACATCAAAAAGGAAGCAGGAAAAATAGAGAACTGTTTGGGGGGGGGGGAAAAGCACAAGAGTAAACTTCTGTTCTTTTGAACATTCACTTACTTGAAAAGCAAAGGGAATTTATAGTTATGCCTAGTACTACTTTAGCATGATATATTCTCTTTGCATTTCTTATCACCATGTTCTCTTGCATCCAAAGTGTTGTATTGCTGCTTCAGTCATCTTAAGGACTTTGAAACAGAATCATTTGCAAGAATTTACTTCTAAGCACTTAGTGTAATTTCTCCTTGTCTGCCTTGAATTTGTTGTCTCTGCTTAAATAATGGAGATGAATGGAGGCTTACCCTTAACTAAATTAATTCCAGTTTAAAGCCTACTGTTGACCTCTGCTTTGTACAAATTTAGTCATTTGTTCATCATACTGATTTGAGCAAACGTAGCCCTTTTAAAGTGTAAATGTACCAGAAAAACATACTATTCACAAATTTTATGCAGTATGTGGAATTACCTAATAGTTAAGCAAGTCAAGCATATGAAGCACCATGATCTGTATAACTTTCAGAGCAGCTGCCATTAAGTTCTATCACCTGAAAGTATTACCATCAAAGAAATAGTGTCATTAACTAAAATACTCTAATTTGGCTTTTTTTTTAGTTACTTGTAATTTACTTAACAGTGATGCTGTTAGGTTTTGACAATTTTGGTGCTTGAATTTTCCACTCTGATATCATCAGAGTTTTCAAAATTTTGATCATTGTTTTTAAAAAAATCTGTTGGATAACTTAAATTTGAACTCAGTTTTATAACATTAAAAAGTTTCTCCCAGGTTAGAGCAGAGATCCATCTAGCTTTTCTTAGGGCTGGCATGGATGTTCCAGGAACAGTAGAAGGCGGGGCAAGCGAGCAGTCATAGTTGGCAGAGCTTGGTGATTTGCGTCTCAGCTGCTTCCGGGTCAAACCACTTGGGCTTTATCAGAGCAGAAAGCCAAGTTTTCCTCATCAGCTAAGTAGATAAACTGAATTGTACCTTTAAAAATGTGGGAGAATGCCTAATTCCAAACATAGGCATTGCTAAAGAGAAGCTTCCCAGTCCTAGTAAGTTTCTATGTGGTTTTACTGTAGCTGTACAAAAAGACTGCAGGGCTAGAATACCTGGCTTTTGTTCACTGCTCTTACACTGACAGACTCCAGGCAGTGCTGGATATTTTGATGTAGATGCAACTCATTAGGGCTATAGTTACCATCAGCAGTAGCTTGTACCTGCTTGTACTCTATCCTTACCTCCTTTAAGTGAGGGTTACTGCCCAGAATTAACTCCTCGTGCATATAAATATTTATCTCACCACCCTCCAACTTAGCTGTATGGGGTTTGTGGGTTGGGTGTTTGGGGCATTGAGGGGGGATGGTCTTATTAAAAGGACCAACCAGCGTTGTAAACTTGAGGATTATTAATTGCTCTTTACTGAGATCAGTAGTGGCCAGCGTGTCCAGTTACATCCTTCCTCACCTCTTCCTATTTGCAGTCAAATTGTGAGCCTGCTGTTTTTCTGGTTTCTAAGGGCTTATGTGGTAAAGTGATATACATAAAGTGCTTTCCAGTCTTCTCAAGAAGGCCTGAGAAGTGAAAGATAAAGTTAATTACAGAATCACACAACGTCTTTGGTTGGAAGAGACCTTCAAGATCATCTAGTCCAACCTTTGACCCAACACTGCAGGCTCCCCACTAAACCATGTCCCTAAGGAAACAGTTAACAGTTAATATTCAAAAAGAGGAAAGAAATACTTTCTGGTATGTGGCCTTTTGTAAACAGGCTAGCAAAGAGACAGAGTGAAAATGTATTTCCAGGGGGGTAAGATTATCTGTAAAAAATTACTGATTTAAAGACCAGTACCTTAAATACCTAAGTAAGACCTGCTCATACAAATTATTTTCTCACCTATGACTCTTGAGGCTTTTGAGTTTGGGGGTTTTTTTGTGTGTGGGTTGTTTTGTGTTTGTTGTTTTTTGTTTTGTTTTGTTTGGGGTTTTTTTGTGTGGGTTTTTTTGTTGGTTTGTTTTCCTTTTACTTTATATCATATTTATATATTCTATTTTTGGAAGACTTTCAAGATGTTAAATGGTGCTTTAATGTACTATTAGTGACTGGTAGTGGAAAGCAATTAATAAGTCCCCTATTGTAGAGAAATGACTTAAAAGCATCTTGCATTTTTCAGTAACAAGTCACATAGTTTAAACAAGCTCAGTCAGTTTTGATTTTCCCCTCCAGATCTAGGACTTCCTTCCAGTTTGTTGTTCTGCTGGTTAAGACACATCTTTCAGATAACTGCATCAGCTGACACATACAAAAGTTTATGTGGTCTAGAAAAAGAACTATGCAGCTTGTCAGTTTATGTATACACACACAAAGAGCCAGCGAGCACTAAGGTGAATCACAATTCTTTCTCTCCCAAGACTTCCATCCCACTTTGAATATATTTTGGCTGGAAATATTTTAGCAAAGTCCTTCATTACTCAGTTATTATATATACAAGATAAGTAACTTCACCTAAATCCTTAACTCTGTTTTGTTGTTTCAGCAGTCCACACAGTACACAAAGGTCCTAGTGCACAGTACTAGGTCTGGTGCAGTGTGCTATGAAATGTAGTATAAGCTTCCTATCCTATCTTTATTGACAGCATCAACAAAGAGAGCATTGTGGATGTAGAAGGCGTTGTGAGGAAAGCACATCAGAAAATTGGAGGTTGTACTCAGCAAGATGTTGAGCTTCATGTTCAAAGGGTAAATTTTTGAGCAAATGGGGCACTGGTTAATTGTTTGAGAGATGATCTGTCTAGACTGTCTGTCTATCTACATATAGAACTTTGACAGTAAACAGTCCCATACCAGAGAAATAAACTGCTTTAAGCTACAAATTTTGGTGTATCATAAGTAAACATGAGACATTTCTGTTTTAAAGATACTTGATTTTTAGAGTTTCATATTTTTATCTGCCATTTGAGTTACAGTACCAAGTAAAAGAAAGTATCACAATAATTTGTCTAGAAATGTTTGTAATTCTCGGTTTTTATTCTTAACTGTGGCAGATACTGTAATAAAAAGTAATCTTTTTAAGTGCAAGTCAGAACTTTCTTCCTTATCAGAAAGTTACAATATTCCCCTTAGTACTTCACAGTGGAATGGAATACATAATTCTCTGCAAAAGTATAGCACTGCCTTAACAGTATGGAAGCTTCTGAAATCTAAAACTCCTGTAGCTTGTTCTGCAGGGCTGGAGGAAGTGCAGCTTTATAATTTGTTTAAATAGAAAGCATGTTGAAACCTTTATGTAATGTCCTTTCCTTCTAAAGATTTTCAACCTAACTGTATGCCTACAGTACAGCTGAAACAGTCACCTCAAGAGTAGAGTACAGTGACTGTTGTAGTTATAGCAATAAGGTAAATTTTAGCTAATAGCTTTGTGAAGAATCTGCAGATTTTGAAGAAACATGTTTTAATACATGTATCATATGCTTGAATTTTCTGAAAGAATATAAAAATTCACTGCACCTACAACTAGATTGTAATGCAAAGCAAGGTGCTTTTCATTCTCTGATTGTATTTTAGGTATCACATAAATTTTTGGTCTGAAATGGCGCTTGCAGATACATTCAGATGATAAGTAAAATAACACATTAATGGTGAGAGAAACAGGATTATCTTGCTGGAATCAGAAACTAAAACTGTGAAATCTAGTAGTTTCAAACCTGGCATTCATGCCAGTAGGCTTGTCCCTCAGGTAGTGTGTTCTTGCTCATCTCAGAAGAAAAAAAGATGTTTAATCCTTCAAAAGGATAGTAAGAACTAAACACTTCTAGTATTGTCATGAGAATGCACCCATGTATCTCAAGTATTTCCCGAAGATCATAGTCTTACAGCTAACAGCCTATGCAAACACTGTTTCATGTCTATGCCAGAAATACCCTTTTATAAATCACACCTCCTTTTGAGCTGAATCTCATGCTATTTCTGTTCCTGTCTCAATTTCAGATCTATGTGATCAGTTTAGCTGAACCCCGACTGCCCTTACAGCTGGATGATGCTGTTCGACCAGAAGTGGAAGGAGAGGAGGTGAAACCTTTGCATCCTCAAATACTTTTTATCATCTCTGTAATTGAACAAAGGCATGAAAGCCAGGCAACTTCCTTAATTCAGTGACTTTGGGGGTTAGGCTTGCATTTTACCTCCTTTATGTTATCCAGAACTGTGTTACAAATCTTCATAGCTTTGATACCTGCTGAACTGCAGCAGAAGGTCAAAATGAGAGGGTTTGTGTGTCATAGTTGGGTTTTGACTGTGACCTCCGGGAGAAGATGCACCTTAAGCTCTGCTATGCTGCCAATTTACTGTATGATCTTTCTAGAATGATGTAGAAATTCTGCTGAACTTAAAAGTAGCCGTTGGCTTTTAGACAAAGGATGTTTTTCTTCATTGATTTTGTTTTGTTGGGGTTTTTTGTGTTGTCGGTTGTTTTTTGGGGTTTTTTGGGTTTTTTTGGTTTTTGGGGGTTTTTTTTTGAGGTGTATGTATTCATTATGTTGCACAACTGTTTAGGATGGAAGAGCTACTGTAAACCAAGATACAAGACTGGACAACAGAGTAATTGACCTGAGGGTAAGGAATATATTGTGTTGAATGCTTGCTTGCAGGTGTTTGTTCTTCATGTTTCTAATCCATGAAGTAGTAAAAGATGTGGATTTGATAGAAGTGTATTGTTCACCAGAGGAAAAATAAACAACTTTTTTTTTTTTTTTTGTGATTGGCAGGTGGTTTTAATCCTAAATGTTCACTTTTCCTGACATTAATCAGAGAACATGTATTAGTAGTTTAAATGTGAACATTTAGGATTTGGCATGTGACCGTGTACAACTGGGCTTTTTTGTTTACAGAAGTCAAAGGTGACAAATAGGGACAATTTAGAGACAAAATTTATTCTCCAATGTAGTCTTTTATGCCCCAAAACTGTAGTAAGATCTTAGTTTTGAAGTATAAGGTGGAAGTTTTGAATTTAGTATGTAACTGAGGTGCTGTAATGCATATCTTGCAAGTGAAAATTGTACCAGGCTGTGATACCAATCTCATTCCCTTTGTTTCTTCCACAGCATAAATATCTCTTTTATTTTTTTCTGAAATATCTGCCTCCATCCAGGTCATAGAGACACAGCCTTCTGTGCATTCATACACCTTCCAAATATTTGCTCTTCTGGACCAGCAGTGAAACAATATATTTACTAAATCACTTTCAGAACTTTTCTTCTTTTTTAAATGAAACAGCAGCTAAGACTAACTGTTCATATTGACATGTGTCTTTCTGGTCTTTTTCCCATATCTGGTTCTCCACAATAACATTTTAATTAACTTTTCATTGAATGAAGAGTATGCTTAGCTCATTTTTATCGTGTATCTAGCAGCACTGCCTTCAAGATTCCAATAATGGCAGTTTCTCAGTAAATCAACCTGTGGACCTGGGAAAGCGAACAAGTCAGTTATTTCCTGGAAAATTTGGAAGAGTTCTGGCAATGAGATGTGTAAAGCATTTGAACATCTGATCATCTTATTTCAGCAACTAAAACTATGTGTGTAAATTGTTTTACTTAGACCAAAGCTAATTGCTTTACACTTGACCTTGTGTATAATACCGACCATCTTCAATTTGTGATTACTTTTCAGGATACTCAGTATCTCATCGTATTTGTCTCTTCAGCTGTGTCTTAAATTAAGCCTTTGATGAAAAGAATTCTGTACTAAACACTGTATGCAGTGGAATCAAAAGAGCAGGAACATAAAGGCAGTTTGTCCTTCAGAATAACTGAAAAAAAACCCACCCAAAAAGTAGCAACTGATTTTCAGTGTTTTGGTTGCTGGAGCTGTAGTACAAAAGTTTTGAAGTATAAGGTAGAAGTTTTGAACTTCAGGGAGCCCCTAGTCTTTCATGTGCACCGCGTAAGCAGGCGTGTTCTAAGGAGGATTAGAAGACATGATGAGCTCAGAAAAAGCTCAGAGAGAGATCTGAAACCAGTATTACTCCTGGCTCTTCCATACCTCTTCCTTCTAGAAAAAGCAATCCTGGGCAGCAGGGAAGAAATGTTACGAGACTAGTTCTAACAGAAATGCTTTGATGATCTATTCCTACAAGTGTGGGAGGAAGTCCAACCACAGGTACAGGTACTGTCTAGTTCTGGTTTCCTCAGTGCCCCAGTTTTTTAAGGGAGAAGGAGGTCATCGAACATCAAAAACAGAGATAATGTTTTCTGGAGGAAGATTTAACAAATTAAATGCGTAGATGTTGGCTAGACAGGTTAAAAAAGTCCTTATTATGAATAGCTAAAATTATTTTTGTCCATTTAAACACAGCCTTTAAAGTAGTTAAGCAGTTTAACTGATTTTAAGTAGTATTCACCAATGAGCTTATTGGATATGGCCAAATTGTGGTAAGGTGGAGCTGTGAAAATCAGTTATTGCATGACCAAAAGGGAGTGGATTTCCAAAAATAACATCATCCAGCAAGGATGTATACCAAGGAGAGGTTGATTATGATGCAATAGAAGGAATGCAATTAAAAATAAGGAGATTACATTAATGGAAATGTAATATGTGAAGTATTCTACAAAGATTGCAAGGCTGCCATTCTTGTGTACATGTGAAATTAGACTGCATTTTCAACAGGCTTGCTTTTTGGTTGCTTACAAAGATCCCCCAGAGGTGTCTGGTAGGTGTTTTTTTTGTTGTTGTTGTTGTTTTTGAGGTTAGGGATTGGAAGTACTTAAATGCCAAGAACCCAAACTATTGCTGTAGTTGTTATTCTGATGTATGGAGGGAAAATGGTGATTATTCAGGGTAGTTTTAAAAGTCCTTTCCAAGGATTGATGACTGAGGAAGAATGAATCTGTTCCTGATGGGTTAACTCATGAAATACAGATCGCATACTTGTGGAGTAGAAAAATTGGGGGTGTAGAAACAAAAGAGCCAGTAAGAAAATGGAAGAACCCTTGTATAGACCGGATTTTCTTTCACATAACCACAGGTGAACGTGAGGAAACCACTGTTGACCTAAGTATCTATTTTTCATGATAGCTTAATGAAAGTCAAAACTATTGATTTTAGAGATGTTTGCTTTACCATTCCTTTATCGGAACAATTAAAAAAGGCAAACTGGAGCACTGATTGTGTTTTTAAATCTTGACTTTTTCACTGTTCTTAATTTTAACGGAAGTATTCAGCGATATGTAGACTTTTCATGTCTGTAAAAACTCATACAGAAACCATATTTCTTGAAGATCTGTGGTAGATGAAAAACAATGAAGATAAGTGAAACACTGTTTTTTTTTTTTTTTAAATTTCACTTCTTAGTTTGTCTTCCTCTGAAGAAAAAAATCAATTCAGGTTCATCCAGTTTTAACAATGGACGTGACTGATGTCCTTCCTCTGGTTTATTTTTGAGGGTTTTTATCTTAACAGTATCTGTTCACATTTGACTTGAATTACACACATTTTGCAGTCCTGATGCTATAATTGTGCCTGCTAATGTGCAGCTCATTGAGGCCAAAGCATAGTCCTTTTAGGGTCAATATTATCCTCTTTAAACTGCTCAGAGTAAAGCATAAGCATGAAACTGTAGCTTTAGTACTTTATGGATGTCAGACTATGTTATATGATAATCTAACTGTACACTCATCTTAATGCAGGTTTTTTTCAAAATACTTGATTACTTCAAGCTTGATTTCATTGTGTTGAATTAAATTTACTCGTTGCAAAAGCTGTGTTTTTCCTGACTGAATACAGGCTGTCATGAACAAGCAGATGTATGGTTTATTTTATTGTGGGTGGTGATTTGGTAGTGAAGACATAACACAGTCACAGTCATCTAGACAACAAACTTCATGTTTGTATCTTCTTCTTACATTAACAGTAATACTGACATTTGAATAAAAGCTTACGTCAGTCACTTTGGGGTTAAAAATTGTTATTTAACATAAATCCTATTTTTAGCAAAACCTTCATTTCTCATATATATAGCAGAAAAATTTCAAAATTATTTACATTATGTAAAATAATGCATATTACTTAAGATTATAGATTACATTATTTTCCCTTTTTATTTAGCCTACTTTATTTATTTAGTGATTTTCAGGGTGGAAGACAGGTAGTCACAGCAAACAGAAAAGCAAACCTGAGGTGAGAGTGGAACAAATTCTACAGCTGAGAGCAGAGTTAAAAAAATAGTTCACAACTTTGCATGTGCCTCCATAGCACCTCTTTGAGATATCACGAGGTGTTAACTGCCCTCAATGCTATTGAAACACATTTGTTGGGTCTCTGGCAACTTTCATGGCTGTTATTCTAACACTGCAGCTTGTGCTGAATGAAACACAATAATTATTTTTTACAATCTGGTTTATAGTGTTAAAAGATGCTCTGTTCTATTATTACTAATATTTTCCCTTGCAGCATTTAAATAATAAACACACAAGTGAAATTAGTGTGAGGTTATGACTGAAACTCATATTTTAGAACATTTTTTCTGCTGTTGATAACGGAGGTGATCAGTAACGTATTTTTTCCTGTAAAATCAACTCTGCAGAACAAGTTAAAACATTAACACCGTTAACTGCAACAGTATTTCAGTGGCATGTTTATTTCTGTTTCTGCTTAACTCTTGGAATATTTACTGGTTTTGACCTAGTCCCAGACAAGATAGTTTGTCAATATGTATGTGGAAGAGTTCATATTAGAGCAAACACTACGGGGAAAGAATGGCATGGCAAAATCTTTTTTTAAGGCAAAGGTAAAAATCAATTGATCTTGACAGCTGCTTCTGTCTTTAGTTTGCTGTGTGTACCTAAGCGTTGTAGCTCACATGGTAACTGTGTTACCTACCCTCGTACCAAACATGGTAATATACATACCAGCCTCTCAGTCAAGGAATGTATAACAGCAGATAATTGACTCTCTTTTTGTCCTAAACATTGTATCACTACAGAGGATGTAATTAAATCTGAAGCATTTTGCTCTGTGTGTAGATACAAAATAATCTTTAAAGTCTTTGGAAAATTGCAGCAGCCCATAAAACTTCTGAGCTCATCCATTTGATTGCAGTTGCGTTTCTTTAGGAGTTTATCTCAAATGTCTTGTTGGTCTGTTTAATTTGTACAAGGAGATGGCAGCATCACAAATTCTCAACAGTTACCCTGTTGGCAGGCTGTGAATGAATGGGCACTGAAACTCAGCTACCTTTGGTAAAAAGAAGCTTGTTCTTTCCTTGCTCGGTAGTTTAAACAAAAGCTTCAGTGTCCAGATCTATGAATTTTGCTGCTTTCATAAGTGCTATTTTGTAATCATAATTTATCATTATACATGGGATTAGGAAGGAAGGCAGAGTCTTTGCTCTGCATCCTCACTAAAGCCAGGAGTTACTACCTGACAAACTATTGTTCTAAGTGGAAAACTGTTCGTTACTGACTGGCTGTGCTTCTGTGCATGTTTTTAACTCAGACCAAGGAATTGCTTTCAGATCTGGTTTAGCAACCATTTTTCTTTTTCCTAGGACTGCATGACTTAGGGTGGCATTCTTACCTGCTCTGGCATGAAACTGCTGTTAGTTCATTAGAAGGGTAGAGGAGGCATTGTTACCATCCTAATCTAAAGAAATGTTTCATATTTTGTCTTTTAGCATTTTTAGAAATTTGACTTGTTTATCAAAAATTGTATTGGTAAACTCAAAAGTGACTATTAAGTTTTCATCTCTTGGAAAATGTATTTTACCTTCTGAGTAGGAGATGGTTAAGAAACAAACAAACAAAACCAACCCTTTGAATCATCCCGGTGCTTTGATGTAACACTGCAAAATTATGCCCAGAACTCTGCAGAGTCTTAGCATATATCTGATCCTGGGAGAGCCATATGAAAAAGGTGAAAAAGTTTGAGGGTACTTTTGTAACTGTTGCTTAAAACCTCATTTCCTTCATTTTGAAAGTAGTGGGAGTAGTGTCTGTGGTTAATGCTCTCAGACAGTGAGAGCTGCTAGCTATTATTTACTAGTCTCAACCACTTAACACTCCTCAGATATTTTATCAGTCAGCTAAAATTGGAAGTATCTCCAAATTACCACAGATCTGCAGTATTATTACTGTTTTCCCTCTCTTTCTTTTTTTTTCTCCATAAAGTGATACCTTTATCTTGCAGAGATGATGGATGTAGCTTCATGTTAACCTGTCTACTGGCTGACTGTCTAAATGTGGGTGCTCATATAATTTGTTTTGGTTGGGGAATTTTTGTTTTGTGGT
Organism: Megaceryle maxima; assembly: GCA_024605025.1. Taxonomy (NCBI): domain Eukaryota; kingdom Metazoa; phylum Chordata; class Aves; order Coraciiformes; family Cerylidae; genus Megaceryle; species Megaceryle maxima. The sequence goes on along the minus strand of JANHGN010005231.1, from coordinate 11,318 downwards.
TTGGTAGGAGTCATGTGAAAAAGCCCACAAGGCTCTTCTTGCCCTAACTGAAAAGTTGGGTTCCTTTCAGAAAGAAGTAAACAGTGCTATGACGCAGATTGTCATAAGGAACTGTTCTCTAAGCTGTTTGCAAGAGTCCGTTAGGTTTTATATACACTTCTAGGTTGATAACTGCCAGGTCTTCAAAGCTGCAAGCACAAAATCAGATATGGGCTCCGTGCTGATGTGTCGCAATGTTGTCAGCATTCACCAAGGGTTTGGTTTTGTATTTTAGGGTAGGTTTTTTGTTTTTTGTTTTTTGGGTTGTTTTTTTTTTTTGGTTCACACTGAAGCCCAAGAGTTGCAGGAACCTTTAGTGTAGGTATTTGCTAGCCAGATCAGTAGCTTAACTGTGTCATGTACATAAGCAAAAAGAAAATGATCAATTCAGCAAAATCTACTTTTGTTTTCAGCTAAATGTACTTCTGGAGTAAACTGCAAAAGAGAACTGCAGTTCGTATGATCAGGTGTTACATGGACTTTTTTAAATGTTGGGAGTTTAGACCTTGTTTTTGGGATGTTTTTGTGGCAGTTTTGCAAATGGTTAACGTGGCTATGTTTTTACATGGAAAAACATTGTATTTGGTAGCCTTTAATGGACACAAACATTTCTACCTTATGTAAGTTATCGATGGCTTCGCTTTTATCTTGCACTCTGTATTACTGCAGCTGTTCTAGTTCAGTGTGCTGAAAGTGTTTTAGTAGGTTTAGTGGCTTTATTCAATTTCTTACTATAAAACCTTTATTTGCAGAAGCACATCTCATAAATCAGTGATTCTTTAAATGCAGGATTGATCATAGTGCCTTCTTTATAACTGAATATACCATAAACTGAAATTAGTTGTTTCTCTTGTTTCCTTTGCTGTTTCTTTTTGTGTAATAAACAATAATAAATTTGCACTTTTCTCTGTTTAGGCAAATACAATAATCATGTGTTCCTAAGAGAAGAGATTCATCCTTCCAGCTGTCCAGAAAAACTAACAGAGTCAGGAAAAACTAACTTAGGATTCATTATTTTATCTTCTTCTTATAGACCTCCACTAGTCAGGCAATCTTCTGCCTTCAGTCTGGTATTTGTCAGCTTTTCCGAGAAACTCTTATTCGCAAGGGATTTGTGGAAATTCAGACTCCCAAAATAATTTCAGGTATCGTATATGTGATCCAGCAGCTGCAGATCTGTTTCTTTTACAGTTGCTTAGCCTATCTATCTGCCAAAAATGTATTAACTTTTTATTTAAAAAACATAAAGTTCTATTTCTGATTTAGATGCAACATAGCAAACTTCTAGCAGATATCAAAGTTGCTCTTTAATTTTTTTACTGATTTTGGATGTTAAAAGAATGACAAGACAAATACTGTATATACCTGATTTATGTACTCTGCCATGCATTTAAAGTTTTAATTTGGTTAAATACAGTTATCTGATCATATCCATTGTTCTTCAAATAATGTTCGTAATAGTGAGCACTGCTAGTTCATTCCCAGTATCAAAAAACCCACTCTACTCTAATTTAGATTAAAAGCCACTTCCATCATAAAGGAGTTACAGCAAACATACCACAGAATAAAAGATGATGCTATTATATACAGTATGTCACTGCTTAGCAATGAGCATATGGCTGAATAGATGGTGGTAGATCATTTTTCTGAAAGTGTGGCATAACAGCTTCAGCCTGACTAGAAAGCTGGTAATGTAGATTTTGCTTCTAACTCTGTTGTTGATCTGCTGTGTTGTTTTCATAAGTCATATTACTTGATTTACTGATGGGTGCTTCTCCTCCATCTTACTGTTCTTTGAGGTTTTGTGGATGTTGCTAAGACATATGGCATGGAAAATGTAGGTTAGGATATTTGTATTATTCTCATTCTACGTGCATTCATTATGCACTTACCTTTTTCCTACTGAATTTCATAGTTCTCTATTAATATTTTTGAAGACGGCTCTTGTTTGAGATTAAAAAAAGGGCTTTAACAAAATACACGTAAGCAAGTATTCTTTCAACATAGAGAGTATCGTTGAACTTTAAGACTAGATAGCTTTTTTCCTACAGAAACAGTGACAGCATGAAGCACTGAAGACTCCCAAGTAGTTTGTTTACGGAGGACCTTTGAGGAAGTGTGCTATTCTTACTGTGCAGTGTACCATTGCAAGCAAGCAAGCAAGCATCCTATTGTTTCAATGAGATCATATTTTGTAAAAATAACTAAGTTGATGCAATCCTACTAAACTTAAAATTTAAATGTCATAGCTGTTCTAAGACTTGAGATTTTAAAAGTTACCTGTACTCAAAAAATAGTCACTGAAACCATTTCAGTGAAAGAAGTGGTAATGAATGAAAAGAAACATTAATCTCAGTGGAATGGTTAGTAAAATTGTCATTAGTACTTTGCCTAGATTAGAACTTTCAAAGATGATTAACTGGCATGCTTTTGTTAGCAAGTTAGGCAACTCTGACTCTCCTGTCACACACTGGGAAATGGAAAGGTAAAGTGACTCAGTTGATAGTTTTGGTTGGTAGTTTGCAGTTTCAAATGCATGTTTTCTTGGTTCCTGTTCTCTCAAGGTAACCTTCTATGAAAACTGTCTCAAACTGAGAAGAAGCTTTATACTTTTGGCAGATGTCCTCTGGTAAATCCAGTTGGGCTCTAAGAAATATTTATGCCTTCAGTTAGAGAGGATGGTCCTGGCAAAACAGGATATGCACTTTCATCTCAGCCTCTGCAGTTAACCCCTGGAAGCCTACGCCACTGGTAGGGATTGGTTTCCATAGAAATGTTGGTCTCCAAGCAGATGTGGTGGTACAAAGATGCATCCTCTGCTGTTCTCACTCTAATGTGATGGACAACTGGCAATACTAACATTTTGAACTACCCAAAATCAATTTGTAGATTTGCAAGACAATAAGTGACAGTTCTGAGCTGCAAAACTTCCCTTAGCATTAACAGATGCAAATATATTTTTTTCCTCTAATGTGCTTTAAAGAAAAGCATCCTTCTGATCTGTAAATGTAGGACCAGTAGACTATCATTCTACCTATGATTTTTTAATTATTATTATTTATTATAATTAACTCCAAGCATTTGCCTTTCAGCTGCCAGTGAAGGAGGAGCCAATGTGTTTACTGTATCATACTTCAAAAGCAGTGCCTACCTGGCTCAGTCCCCACAGCTGTACAAGCAGATGTGTATATGTGCTGACTTTGAAAAGGTTTTTTGTGTTGGGCCAGGTAAGAAAAGCATTGGTTTATCCAGAGTGTGAAGTGTGCAGTGATGGCTTTTAGCAGCTGTGGTACAAATAAGATAACACACACACTGAAAGCACTGAATGGTTTCACTTAATATAGTTTCACTTACCAAACCCAAATTTCAGTTGGGGTGACTACTGAGAGTAAAGTTGACAGAGAAGTTGCTGGAACAAAACTAAATTGCTGAAATAAGGTTGGAGTACTCTTCTCCCGTGCCTGCTCTTCCATGAGGAGAAAGAATAGAGTTGCACTGGACATTGATAATCTGGTGAAGTTAGTAAAACGTGGAAGAACACTGTGATTGCTGAAGCCACAGTTTCCTACTAACCATGCCTGGTAGTTGCCTTTAGTTGCCCAGTAATATGCAGTTTAAATAGGCAAGCTACAGCTTGCACATTAACATATACTTACCCCTTGCTTTTGTATATGTACCAAACAACTTCATTTAGAAAACATATACTTTTAATTGGGCTGTCAGTAAATGATAAAAAGAAGAATAATTTCCAGTCTCATGCTCCCTCATTCTCAAAAGCTGATAGGGCATGGCCTTTGTAAGTGGTAATACAGCATGTTTTTTTCCTAAGACTTCAAAACCAGCTTTAAAGATAGTAAGCTGGTGATGCTGGAGAACAAGTCAATAACAGCTTGTAAAGTTAAACAAACAAACAAACAAAAAAGGCGAGTAATTTAGAAGATCTTCAATTTCTTACTAATTACTAACAAATTAATTATGGCTTATAGGAAGACATGTTTATATTAGACACATATATCTGAAAAAACCCCACCTGAACATGCAACATATGTGCACAAATCCAGTTCCTCTGAAAAAGGCAGTTTTCAAATCTGAAAGTTCTTGTGTGCCTGAAAGCTTGTCTGTTTTTTCCACTTCTGTCTGTTGGTCTAACAAGAGATGCTACCTTTCTGCAAGTCCTGTCTGTCTTGCATCCTTTGAGCACCACAACTACAATAATGTTGTCACTGTTGTTATAAATGATGCTCTGAGGCAGCTAGTTTTCTTCTTGTTTTTCAGTGAGAATTGTTATGTCTAAAGACAGCATTGTCTGCCTGATCCAAATGCTGATGTGATTGATTGTCAGTGTTATTTTTCAAAATGGAATGACAATTTCAGGTCAGTTAGAATTTCTGTTGTTTAATTTTCCAGTATTTAGAGCTGAGGACTCCAATACACACAGACACCTGACTGAGTTTGTTGGTCTGGATATTGAAATGGCTTTTAACTATCACTATCATGAAGTGGTAGATGAGATTGCAGATACCTTGGTGCAGATATTCAAGGGACTTCAGGAAAGGTAATGAGAGCATTTTCCATTTCACCAGTAGCTTGGTTTGTTTGAGTTCTCTTACACTGTGGTATGAAATGGGCGGGCATTTTATCCTCGGCTTGTTCAAGTGACCATTAGTAACCTCATTTACAACTGAACATCAAAACAAACAGTTTTGCTTTTCTCTTTACTACTTCTTTGTGCCTCATTTTTAAAGTTCACTCAAGCCACAGGCCAGTAAACTGTTTCTAGCCCAAGCTGCATCTCCTAGAGTGTGGTAGCTCACACTAAGAAATTTTTTTTTTTACTGTTGAATGGACTTCCTAACAGAAGTGATCCATCCTTAATGTCAAATGTCCTTTTTGTGCCACTACAGGTAGACTGAATGTTCTATTTTGAAATTAATCTTAATATTTACTATCTAAGAAAGATTTATGAATCAAATTTATTGTAACAGCCTGCATCTCTGCCATGAAAGAAGCGAAGATTATTTTCCATTATTCACAGTCTAACTCATTAAAATGCCAGGCCAGAAGTTTAGGAAGTGGTTTTCATTTGCTTACAAATTAGACTGTCTTGCCAGCAGAAAAGCAAATCTTTTCATCTGTCTAGATGGAATTTTCTCTTTTATATTTTAAATAGGATATTACTCAAATCGAAGAAGAACCCAGGTAAATAATACAAATCAAAGGGATTATTTCCCAATGTCTTCACTGTGAAAATTTGACCTAGTCAATTATTTCTTACAAAAGGAATAAAACGGAAGTAATAGTAAAATATTAACACGTATATCATTGAAGCAGATGGATTAACTTACTTGAAACATTTCATTTGGATTGTACAGAATTTCTCCAGACGTGGCTTTAAAACAGTTTATGTTGCAAGAGGGACCTCTTGTGGCAAAATCGCATTGCCATTGCAAAATCATTATTACAATACACTTCTTGATTGCTTTGTATTTTGCTTCTGTTCTTCCTTCCTGATATATAGATTCCAAACTGAAATTCAGACAGTGAACAAGCAGTTCCCGTGTGAGCCATTTAAGTTTTTGGAGCCAACTCTGAGGCTGGAATACTGTGAAGCTGTGGCCATGCTTAGAGAGGCTGGTATTGAGATGGGTGATGAAGAAGATCTGAGGTACTTTGGCAGTACGCAAATGTATCAGTCTTGTGAAAGTGGTAGTAAAGTGTCAGCTTTGTACAGTGCAACTGACAGCCCTCAAGAAGGAGCCACAAGCTTTTAGAGGTATAAACAGTACTCATATCCAGATCTCTTGACAAATAAACGAATGGATATGAAAATAGTCCTTTCTGTAACATAGACTATACATACAAACTCTGAAAGCCAAAAGAAAATAATTTATAACATAAAGTGAGAGTAACTTGAACCTTCTAAGGATAAGAAGCACTTCTTTTTCTAGCCATTGTAGTCCTTCATCTGAATTGTCACATGTCTTTGAATGATTAAACAGAAAGACTCAGCCTTAAGGTCTTTCTTTTCAGAACCAACTTCCCATTTCTTCTTTCCACCTCTCAGGAAAATGATAATGCAATCATGATTGCATTCCCACTGATCTACTGAAAGATGGGTTTAATTAACTGATTATACATAAACTTAATAAATTAAGAAATTTGTGTTCTTTCCCATAACATATCCAGCACCTTCAGGATAATGTGTGATTTTTACAGTTAAACAATCTACTTGTCAAAGTAGTTACAACCCTAAGAAATAATTTCCTTAGCAGCTGCTTATGGTGTTCCTCACTTACTGTGCTTAAGAAGAAATAGCTGCACAAGATATATGCCCAAAGGAAACAGAGTACCCAGTTCTTCAGTGATCAGCATATGGTGACTAGGGAGTAGTTATATTAAGAGCAAAAATATCTTTAGGTATCAATTAATTAAAGGGATTTCTAGAACCAATACAAATTGTTTATGAACAGAAATAAATATACTTTATTTCTAAAATTTCTGTCTATCTGATCCAAAACATTCAGAAATAAGTATGAGATTAGTTCCTAAAGGGCTGGGTGCAGCAGCTTGAAATCTTTTTAGCTTTATGAAGTATATAATCAGTACAAGTTTAAATCACTTACTTGTAATGGCATCATCTTTTTCAGCACACCTAATGAAAAGCTCCTGGGACGCCTGGTAAAGGAAAAGGTAACAATTATTTTGGAATAAATAAATTTGTCATTGAATCCGGAACCTGATGTCATGGAGTCATTGGGTTGGTATAAAGGCCTGCTTAATGTAAAACAACTCTTTACATGCTGTTTGAGAGTACAGTATTTTTGATCAGCAGAAGCATTTTTCAACTGACTGCATTCCCATTTTGATGGTGCTTATTTAATCTACTGACACTTTTGACTATATTATAAAAAAGCTCTTTCAAACCATTTTCACTCCTTTATCATTATTTCTATCATCTGTTATACTGAGTACACCAAACAGGATAGTACATTCCAAACCCAGTTCTTACGATAATTAAAAAAAACCCACAAAACCCAACAACCAGCTTCTGTAACTAAATCTATAGTAGAAGATGAGATCTTTGGCAAAAATAAATACATACCTGTTACTATAACAAGACATTTTACTGCTAAACATTTGTAAGTTTACATTAGGAGTTTTATTGGAAAACTGAAAAATAATACACTACTTTTACTGATAACTATTATTTTTTACTGTCAAATTTGTGGAAAGTTATTGGAAGACCTTTTTTATTTTATTTCAAAGATTCACTGGTTGTGTCTTCCTTTTGTAATTTGTTCTTTATATCATTTTCTCTTGTACTAACTGTTTTAAATTGCCTTCTTTCAGTATGACACGGACTTTTATATTCTTGACAAATACCCTCTTGCAGTGAGGCCTTTTTATACAATGCCAGACCCAGTAAACCCTGTAAGTAAAATTCTTTGGTGGGTTTTTATTTTTTTGTAGTTTAAATTATTCCGTGTAGGGATAACTCGACAAAATAAACTACATTTATATGATCTGCTGTTACAATTAAAATTTTGATAACAAGACTAGGTCAGTGTTACGTGACTTGTAAAATGTTTACAGTTACTTTTCACTGGTGAAAATGTACCATAAGAAAAACAAATCTAGCTAAAACTGGGAGAGCTTTATGAAAGATTTCCATGGTCAGAATGCTGCTGCTATCACTGAAAAGAGGTAAAACATTATTCCAGGGCAATAGACACTTCAACAGAAAATACGCTCTTTAATATTGTTAAAAATTCCCTAGTTTATTCCTAAACCCAGTGTAAATACCTTCAGAGCATCTTTTGCTGGGATAACTACATACAAGTGTAATGGTTTTTCCAAGGGCGTGAGGATGAACTTCAGTTATTTTTTTTGGAACAGCTCCAGTCTAATGAGAGGAGCCCCTGGGCTGTAACTCCTGTGCAGACTCCAGATACATTGCACTCTTACTGCACCGCTTTGGATATCGGAAGTTACTGAGTCGTGCATATTTGCAACCTAAGGATGGAGCAACAATAGGGAGGAAATAAACTTATCTTTGTTTTTCCCAGAAAAACTCCAACTCTTATGATATGTTCATGAGAGGGGAAGAGATCTTGTCTGGAGCTCAGAGAATTCACGATCCTCAACTGCTGACAGAAAGAGCCCAGCATCACGGCATTGGTAATGAGTCAAACAACATGAAGCTGAATTTAAGAGAATATAAATCATGAATGGGTTTGTTTCCTTTAGAGGAAGAATTTGAGACAGAATTTGTTATATAGCAGTAGTGCTAAAATCACAGTGCTGCTTCATTCTTAATGGTAATCCATCTTAATTCTGTTTAACTGTTTTAATCTAGAGGGGGGGTGCTATTAAGAAACTTGTTAGTTTCCCAGCAACACCTTGGTGAAAAGGAGTCATTTCCAAGGACTTGAGAGAGCATGTAATGCAGGAAATACCCTCAACAGAATGAGGGTAGACAAACAAGTCTCATTCAGTCATGCCTCTCTGTACTGTCACAGGCTTCGTATGGAGTACTCTAGCAGTGTCTTGGTTGGCTGTCCTTTTTAAATCTTGAACTGAGAGCAAATAGGCAAGAAGTGTAAAAATTGGTAAAATTTTAAAAAGACTTGGTAGGGATACAGCTTCCTAACAGTAGAAGGCTAAAAGAGTAAATTAGGTGGAGATCACAAGGGTAAAATCTAGATTAAAGTTATGCTTTCAGTGAACAGCAAAGTGAAGTGGCAGGTAAGCAGTATCAAAAAAGAAGTAGCTCCTACTGTAGTGAGATGGAAAAGTTGTCAAATTTTTGCTATTTTCCTTAAGATACAATGAACAGTTGGGCCAGCTCATACTCAATTCTTGACTTTCTTTGATTCAGTTATTAACAAAATTATAAACCAAAACTGTTAACAGCCATCAATTATCCTGGACTATCTAGAAATTATAGGTCTAATGAGTAAAACTCCACTGTTAAATTGGTAAATTTTTTGTTGGGTTTGCAGTACTCTAGTCACTACTGTGTTTTGCTTGGGCTTCATTAAGCAGGTGAAAAAGTATAATCTCTTTCCTCTCTAGATTTGGAGAAAATAAAGGCTTACATTGATTCCTTTCGTTTTGGTGCACCTCCACATGCAGGTGGTGGAATAGGTAAGTATCTGTATTTTATTCTGTTCTGTGTTAGCCTGAGCTTAATTTAAACTGCTCAGTCTCAAGGAAGGTTTGATATAAAATTCAGAGTAGTAGCCTTGTTAGGTAAATGGGCAGGGCTGTTCACCCTGGGGAATTTAAGAGGAGACGCTAAAATGTAAGGATCATCATAAAATAAAAAGACAAAATATTAATGGTACAGTCTGGCAAGTTTAAAAATTAGGTGATCACAAGAAAAAATGCTGATTTATTAGCCAGGCACATCACTTTCAGATTTGACTAATGAGAAAAATTTAAGACAGCAAGAAAATACTGTATTCTGTATGGATTTGTCATAGCCTACTAATACCAAAAGCCACCAGTGTCTCAGTGCATTTGATGAAGCTGTTCTGCAGTGAGGAGAAATAAGTGATTGCTTCTGTCTTATTCAGTGATTTGACTGAAGGTCACTGATGAGTTTGGGTGATGCTAATTGTTTTAGCAGAGGTATTTGGGCTTTGTGTCTTGGATGTATTTTACATATTAAAATGAAAAAAAAAGTATTTTGGGCATCTTAATGATAACAATTTACAGTAATGCACATTGCTTTCATTAGCAGGATGAAATCTGTTCGTGCATAAGGAAATAGGACATTTTGTAGGTCCTGCTCAGTAAACACCGTGATTTCTTTGATCCACTATTTCTGCCTTTGCCTTACTTCTGCAAAGTATATTTAGTACATTCTCAGCATTTTCTCAGCAAAGCTTCCAAAGTATACCTTCAGTAAATGCATTAGATCTGCAATATGCTATTGAGACAACTGTTTTGAAATGTCTACAAGATGTATGTGTCGATGATCACTGCACTGCTTGTGAGCAGGGGAGATGCAGCATTTGCAGATGATCCAAAATCATTTAGGTCAGGTGGAACTGACATCAAAGAAGCTGAAGCAGCATCTCTTCTGCAGAGTTAAACGCTCCTTATGGCACATCCCAGAGGTCAGGCCAAGTACCAGCCAAACGAGAGATGCTGTGAGAATTAAAACTGGTTTTTAGCTGCTTCAGATGGAAACCTGAACATAGGAGGGCAGTGTGTGAAAACTAGCATGCATCTGGGTTTCATCTCAGCAGCATAGCCCCATGGATTAGGAAGTCCTTCCATGTTCCACAGTACACACATAATAACATCTAAGATTTCAGGAAGAAAGAGTACAATGACCAGTGAAATACTATCTTAAAGGTATCAGATACTAATAAGGGCACGTGTTGCTGAACCTACATTTTTGCAATGTAGAAAGTTTGGGATAAACTTCCCCTACTGGGGGTTTCCACTGTAGTTGCTTATGGACTGTAATGTCTCTGAAGCTGTTAATTCTGGTTTGGGCTGTACTTTGTTATTGTCCTCAATACACCGTCCTCCCGATCACCCACCTCCCATTGCAGTTTTCTGCACCATCTTTCTCAAAAGTTCAAAGTGACTCGGAGCAGGGTTGAGTCTCTAGTACCTTTGCTTATTGAGACATGTTCCAAGTGAGGTCTGTACTGTGGCAAAAGGCACTGTATGTAAAATCCCTCATTTTTAGTTCTAGCTCCTTTCTGTCAAGACACACTGACGCAGCCATCCCTGGCTTTGCTCACGCTATGATGTGAGGCTGGCTGGAGGCATAAAGGACCTTTAGTTTCTTAAGAGTTTCAAACTAAAGCCTGACTGTACCGATGTTTGGGGTTTTTTTTTTATTTATTGTAGGGCTGGAAAGAGTGACCATGCTGTACCTAGGGCTGCATAATGTTCGTCAGACCTCCATGTTCCCACGGGATCCCAAACGCCTGACGCCCTAAAATGAGCTGCTTTTGAAAGTTTGAGATGATTTGCCTTGCAAATGTGAGACGATTGCAATGATATCCCCTGCTACCAATGAACCTGTATTGATTTGAGCATTATAATATGCAATAAAAAAAAAAAAAGGAACTTTTCATTTACTTGAAGTGCCACAATACTTTTTTTTATCCTTAGTTGTTTATTTAAAGAAAATTATTTTAACAGATCAAAACTATTTGTATTGGCAACTGTACACATTTTTAATGAAAATGTGATACTTTGAATTAGTATTCTAGTGTCACATTAAATTGTATCATGTTTATAAACATTTTAAT
>JANHGN010005230.1:0-15960 GCA_024605025.1 Megaceryle maxima | reverse complement strand
TAACATGAGGAGGAACTTCTTTACTGTAAGGGTCACAGAGCACTGGAATGGGCTCCCCAGAGAGGTTGTGAAGTCTCCTTCTCTGGAGATTTTCAAAACCTGCTTGGATACATTCCTTTGTGACCTGTGCTAGATTGTATGATCCTGCTCTGGCAGGGGGGTTGGCCTCTAAGATCTCCAAGGTCCCTTCCAACCCTTGACACCCTGTGATACCATCTGAATTTAATATTGGGCATAGCTGGGGCTTCAGGAAATGAGAATTTTCTATTAGGAATGTATGTATTAGGAATAATAGTCATCTTAGGTCAGTTGTAAGTCTTAAGAAGTAGATGGAATAATTCTAAACAGTGTAGAATGGTAGAATGGTAGGGGTTTGAAGGGACGTCTGGAGTTCATCGAGTCCAACCCCCCTCCCAGTGCAGGAACACCCATGGTAGGCTTCACAGGAACAGATCCACGTGGGTCTTGAATGTCTTTAGAGAAAGAGACTCCACAATCTCTCTGGGCAGCCTGTTCCAGGCTCTGTCACTCTCACAGCAAAGAAACTTTTACTCATGGTGAGGTGGAACTTCCTATGTTTCACCTTGTTACCATTACCTCTTGTCCTGTCACAGGGCACAGCTGAAAAGAGACTGGCCCCTTCTACTTGACACCCACCCTTCAGAGATTTGTAAACATTAATAACATCCCCTTCTTTTTCCAGGCTAAACAGTCCCAGGGCTCTCAGCCTTTCCTCATAAGAGAGATGTTCCAGTCCTTTCATCATCTTCATAGCTCTCCATTGGACTCTCTCTAGTATTTCCCGGTCCCTCTTGAACTGGGGAGACCAGAACTGGACACAATAGTCCAAATGTGGTCTCACTAGTGCAGAGTAGAGGGGGAGGAGAACCTCCCTTGCCCTGCTGGACACACTCTTCTTTATGCACCCCAGGATACCATTGCCCTTCCTGGATACAAGGGCCTATTCTGTTCCATGGATAACTTGTTGTCCACCAGGATGCCAAGGTCCCTCTCCATGGGGCTGCTTTCCAGTGGGTCTGCCCCTAACCTGGAACAGTACACGGTATTGTTCCTCCCCAGATGTAGCACTCTACACTTATCCTTGTTGAACTTCATTAGGTTTGCCTTTGCCCAGCTCTCCAATCTGTCCAGATCTCATTGGATGGCAGCACAGCCTTCCAGTGTATCAGCCACTCCTCCCAGTTTAGTATCATCAGCAAACTTACTGAGGGTACACTCTGTCCCCCAGTATGTTGATGAAGATGTTGAATAAGACTGGACCCAGAACAGACCCCTGGGGAACACCACTACTTACAGGTCACCAGCTGGACTCTGCACCACTGATCACAACCCTCTGATCTCTGTTGTTTAGCCAATTCTCTACCCATCTCACTGTCCACTCTTCTAACCCACACTTCCTGAGCTTTCCCATGAGGTTGTTAAGGGAGACAGTGTCAAAAGCTTTGCTGAAGTCAAGGTAGACAATATCCACTGCTCTCCCTTCATCTACCCATTCAGTCACACCATCGTAGAAGGCAGGATCATCAGTCAGACATGATTTCCCTTTAGTAAATCTATATTGGATACTGTTGATAACCTTCTTTTCTTCCATGTGATGAGATATGATCTCTACAATGAGATGCTCTGTTATCTTTCCAGGGATGGAGGTGAGGCTGACTGGTCTGTAATTTCCAGGGTCTTCCTTCTAGCCCTTTTTGAAGACTGGAGTGACATTGGCTTTCTTCCAGTCCTCAGGCACAGTGATACAGAAAAGTGAAACATTTGCTCTAAATATATCTTAATATCTGAAACAAAGAAGTATTGTATACTCTTTCCATCTATATGCCATATATGTCAAAAGAATAGCATGAGATAACATCTGCTAAAACTAAAAATTTTTAGGTTAGTTCATATTTAAAACTTAGATCCAAACATTGTTTTGAAATTGCTGAAGAATGGTTTTTGACACTTTTTAATTTTTTTTTTTTAAGAGATCTCAGAAAGCTGTGATATTGAAATGGCTTGGAAATCTGCCAGAGTAATTCTAATGTTGAGTAAGGGTAAAAGAGATAACCTAGGAACCAAAGAAAAATTACTGTGACCTGTATTCAAAAAAAAAATATGAAATTAGTTATATCAGGATTCTATCAAACAGTGGCTAAATGTATAATTAATGCCAGTCAACACAGTTTTGTATAAAATAATTCTTGTCAAACAAACCTATTGGGATTTTATGACAGGACTATAGGTCCTATTCATAAAGCTGACCCTGTTGGCACAGAATTCTTCATTTTTAACAAGGCATTTGACTTACTGCCACAGAACACTTTGGTTTAAAAACAAACTTGAATTGTGCAGAATTAACAAAGTGTACATTAGATACAATAAAAAATATCTCATGGAGTTCAGAAAGTAGTAATTAAAAATTCACTGAGCACAGCTGCTTCTACTAAGTTCCCCAAAAAAGTCATTGCTCCTTATATATAAGGAGCAATGAACTAGAAAGAACATATGGACAAAGCATAGTAGGGTAGTAAATAACAAAGACGATACTCTGCTGCAGAAATAACTGAAATGTCTGCTAAAATAGTTAAAATCCAACAAAAGAAGTTTAAGGACACCTAAATGCAGAACAATACATCTGGGGACCAGGAATGCAAATTACAGGTACAGAAGGAGAGACTCTCTCAGAGAGCAGTAGCTCAGAAAAGGACTTGAGAGCCATTGTAGATAATCACCTCAAAATAATCTCTCAAAGTACTGATTTGGCTAAATGACTAATATGATCTTTGGTTATATAAAAGGTGATTATCGAATAGAAGTAGGAAAGTTGCTGCTCTGCTTTGATTTGATAAAACTGCTACCATAAGACACCTCAGTCTGGAGTCAGATATTCCAGAAGAGCATGGAAATCACAGAGAAAGTTAAAAAACAAAACAAAACAAACAAACAACAAACAAAACTACCAAAAAAACCATGTAGGAGACTGTAAAACAAATCTATAGATGTATGTCTTAAAGAGCTCAATTTATCAAAGAGGTTTGAAAGCTGACTTGCTGACTTGACCAATGCATATAGATCCTTGCGCATGAAAAACCCATCCAGTAGGATGGTTTTCAAGCCTGTTGACAAACTTATAATTAGACATAATGACTAGAAGCTGGAATTAGAAAATTTAATCTTGAAATAAAACACAATATAGAAATTGAAATTTTATGAGGGGACGTGGTAACTCACCATTAGTCTGAGTTGTTAAGGTGGGTTTTGATAACTTTCTGAAATAAATGGCATAATTCAGCTTTTCAGAGAAATTATATTTACAGTGTGAGGAAGGATTCAAATTAGACAGTCATAGGCCACGCTTCTGGCCTTGAAATCTCTCAAACCATGAATACCATCTTCTCTACCCTCAATATTTGTGTGTCACAGGTTAACCAGAATTACCTACATTACTCAGCATAATCAGCACATGAGTAGATAATGCATGTAGAAAATGATCATACTCAAATATTATTCCTCAGGGTTTCAGCCAGATGTCCAATGGGATTCAGAAATGTTTATTTAAGTAATGCAACACTGGTTAGTTGTAATCTGTTTGCACCAAGTGGAGGGGGAATTTTGATTTTGTCAGTGTTTTTAACAGCAAAATATTACTTTTCTTTGTACAGTTACATAGACTGCAATGAACATTTTTCTTTACTCTTCCACTTATCTTTTAGGGCATTCAGCTCTTCCTGAAAGTCACTGTTTTTCAATCATTAGGTAACCGTCTATGTTTTCTTTATTTTTAACAAGTGTAACTTTGCCAGTGTCTTCCTCTCACTTGTGGCGTAATCATAGAATCACAAAATGAAAGAACTGTCACAGTTGGAAGGAAAAGGCCTCTAAAATCACCATGTCCAACTGTCAACCAGTCCCCCCTCCAATCAAACAGAACAAACAAACAAACAAAACCAAACACAAATCAAAACCAAATTAAAAAACAAAACAAACAAAACAAACCAAAAACAAAAAACCAAGCAAACAAAACAAAACAACCGCCCCCCCCACAAAACAAACAAACAAAAACCACAACAAACCACACCACCAAAAAATACCTCATCATCCCACTAGACCATGTCCTGAAGTGCTGTATCTACATTTTTAATTACATTTTTTTTAATATCTCTGGGGATGGTGACTCCACCACTTCACTAGGCAGCCTGTTCCAGAACCTGACTACTCTTTCAGTAAAGAAATTCTTCTCAATACCTCGTCTAAACCTCCCCCAGTGCAACTTCAGGCCATTTCCTCTTGTCGTGTCATTATTTACTTGCAAGAAGAGGCCACGCCCACCTCACTACAGCCTCCTTTCAGATAGTTTTAGACATTGAGAAGGTATTCCCTCAGCATCCTTTTCTCCAAACTGAATGATTCCAATTCCCTCAGCCTCTCCTTATAGGCCTTGTTCTTCAGACCCTTCACCAGCTTGGTTGCCCTTTTCTGAACTTGCTCCAGCAAGAAAGGCATCATCTGCCTTTCTTATCCAAGAACAGTGAACGCATAGATGTTGTGTTCCATGAACCTATAGTTTAGTCCATCTCCAAGTAGAAATAAAACTATGGTAAGTTTATTTTTCCAAAATTCTGGAAATTAAAATTTGCTGTAAGATCTCAGAACATGGATTTTATCTTTGTATCCATCACCACCATCTAGGCTGAACTGGACTCCAGCAGGCATCTCTGCTGTTTGCAGGCTGTGCCGACATAGACACCTGTGCAGAACCATTGCTTTCCATGTGCTAGCACAGGTGCCTTGTGGTTGGAATACCATTCACATTAACAGAAAAGAGATGCCACCCGTCATCTCTCAGTTGGCTCTGCAAGACTAATAGGCAATACAACTTTTTTTTAAACACTCTAGTAAGCAGACGTGACTCTAAATACACACAGCAGGCAGAAACATTGGGTACGAAGGTGCCATTTTCAGCCATTCTTCAGTGAAACACCATCTGTTACAACATATGCAAGTGCAGTTACACATCCGGTTAAAGAAGGTGAGAAGGGTAATTTTCTACCTGAGAAGCCTGATTTCTGCCTGATGATATCCTTTCACCAACCCTCAGCCTTCAGAACTAGATACAATCTACTGAAAAAAAGAAATATCACCATTTTTCTGTCTCTCCCTAATGCAAAAGGAGACTCAAATCCCTTGCTCTGCACTGGAATAATTGCAAAGTTAGTTTCTCTATGTAGAACAAAAAGATTCATTTCACAAGTCCCCACTAAGTGGAAGAATTTGAGAGTAGGAGAAATTAAAAATGAGACTAGAACCCACAGAAAGAAAATTAATATATAGATAGAATTTACACATAAAAATTTAATGACCCTGAGCTTCCAGTTTCCTTTATTTGAGTATTTTGGCAGATACATTATTAACACTAACCTTATTTTCCTAGCTGCAAAATTATCATAAACAGAAACATAAAAACTATGATGTGCCAAAAGAAAAAAAAAAAAGAAAAAAAAAAAGAGTTATGGTTTGGAGACCCTTTCTTTGTATGAAAACACTAGATTCTAATTTAATTAAAAAAAAACCAAACAAACAAAAAACCTAAACAAAACTAGTTTTCTTAGCCTGACAAATCTCCAAAAATTATTTCCTCACTGATTACAGAAACAGACAATTGGTGCCCAAACAATCAAAGAAGGTTGTATTGTCAGCATGTTAATCATAGAGTTTCTTAGCAACCATATTTTATTTACAGGCAACAATACTTCTTCAGAAGCCTATCACATTTAATGACAAGTAGCTGTGGGGGGAAGGGCTGGGAAAAGTATGTGCAGCTCACACCTTTGATGATAAGCAGTTTGTGAAGAGCAAAGAGCTTTTGCTGATAACCAGGCATTGATGGTAGTAGATAGACAAACCTCTGAGAAGTGAAGCTGTGGGGCAAGGGTTTGCATAAAACAGAAGCCTGATAGTCTTCTGCATCCACACAGGTTAGTGTTTTTGCCCATGTGAGTCCATAGGTACCTCTCCCTGGCTTTCCTTGGTGCTGTGAATTTTTTAAAAATTCACATCATAGCCAAGGAGTTTTGTGGTGACAAACTTCTTTTTTCTTTGCCCATGGAGCTCCTAAAGGATCAGGCTCTGCTCACAGTACTTTCTTCTCAGCAGCAGCTGGGGTGACAGTTCTATGTCTTCCATGCTATCACATCACTGACAGTGCAGCCATCCGTGCTTACATTTACCATCCTATTAAATAAAAAGGACAGTGTAAAAAAAGTCTGTTTGACGCTGAATTGTTTTTCTTCTGCAGTTGTTGCTTACTTGTCATCTTCACATTAAATAGCCACAATGTGTTGGGGTGCTTTGAGAGAGAATTTCTAGATAGAAGATGCAATGGCCAGAGAGAGAAAGAAATATAAAACATTTTGTTCCTCACTGTAAAAACAGCTTGAAGCAAAATTTTATACTGGATGGGACAGTAGAGGTATCAAAGGACTCCCTCGGCTTTCTTTGTGATCAACCATAGTGATAGGGAGGACTGTATCATCTACTAAAAGTCACCTTTCCTGGGTAACTCTCACCATTTATGCACATACACACTCATACACACACAAACTATTTTCTCCTTGCTGTGTCTCTAAGACCACCTCAGTAATCATCTTGTGCTGATCTATTACAATATCCTGTCACTATTCATGACTATCAAAAGATGCTTGAGAGAAAGCTTTAAGAAAAGATAAAAATAATCTGCTTCCATAGAGATCTCATCCTAATCCTCTGGAGTTTAAGTTAGCCTTAAATCCTTGAGCATGCATTTTATAGTCTTTCCAGAAATGTTGGTAGTATAAGCTTGTATTCAAGACATCCTTCTTGTCTGTTACATTGCCCAACCCTTTTAAAAATCTGCTGTGTTCCAGGAGATACAGACTCAAATGCTGAGTTGCTTGGCCCTTCCCTTCTTTTATCCATTTTGAAATAATCACCTTCACATTGCAACAGACATCATCTTATTCCTGACATATGAAGAACAACAAGCAGGTTGAAGAATCACATGCTAGTGTGTACTAGTATTATACCTGTGGACTATCTGATATGATCTACTTTGAAGATCTTACATACAATAGACGTGGCAGAAGAACAACCTGACCACAGCAGGAATCTTATAGACAGAGATGAACACTGAAGCTAAGAGGAGTCCTAATAACCCTTCTGATCACAAAAACCTTTGCAGATTTCACATACCACATTTAATAAAAATAAGTTTGTGAGAAGGGAAAAGCAGGATTTTTTTATATTTCGTTGTCTTTTTGTTTGTTTGTTTTCCCAGATATTCTGTCCTTTCATGGTAGAATAAAAATAGACATAGGAATAAAATTTAGGGATGGGTCCAAATCAAAACAATAGGTCATAATTCTAGAAACTCTGTCTTATCCTTAAAAGAATTTCCAAAATGACAAACAGCTAGTTCGGACTCCCAGAGTATCTTTGTGGTTCAGGCCTGTGCTAATTAACACACTACCACAGACTTTCAGTAAGAGATGGAAATTCCACATAAAGCATAAACACTCATAAAATTGTCCATAACCCCCTGCCCTGCTTGAATTAGTAAGCAGTAATTACAAAAAAAAAATAAAATAAAAAAAAAAATTTGTGGCAGCTAAACTGTTCTGAGAATTCACTCTTGCAAACCAACATATGGGAACCTCACTATGGAAAAGGTTCAGAATTATGTCAGATTATCTCTTTCGTTACCCAGAAAACTGTGGTCTCAGCAGTGAAGGAAAGGGCAGACAACAACAAAGGGTTTCTGAGGAACCTAAGAGACATTCTTTTGCCTCAGTCCTACCATGGAGCCTCTCATCTCTTCACTCATTCCCCAGCCAATGCCAGGAGCTCTTTCTGGCTCCCCAGGGGAAAACAGACATCTATGTTCTCTATACTCTACCATTCACCTGGGAAAGAAATGCCAAATGGTAGCTGCAGATCCCATCTATTTTTAAAGAATGCCCCTAGACAGCAGTGTCTGCAACCTGCTATATAGAAAGGATTAAGCTCTATCTGGCCCTCATACACACCACCAAAGACAAATAAATATCCCATTTCACCCTATACATCAAAAACCTAAATAGGGATTAATTTGGAAGAGAGCTTATTGTCCAGCTGCTAACCACTCATCTTTGGAGGATCCTTCTGTCCACCAGTGCTCGTGCATTGGACCTACAGTATTTACTCCAGAGCAATAGCAACATCTGGCAGGGGTTGGTGTTTTCTCTTTATTTGGCCATGTAATAGTATTGCTATACTGAAATAACCAAATTAACAACAACAACAAACAAATCCATTTCAAAGCACTGATACTGAGTGCTATTGCCAATGAAATTCAAAAAAGCATATTGAACAAACCTGACTGTGGAATGTTTTAATAAAATTGAAAGCATCAGGAAGCTTTGAAGTCTTCTAAGCATACAGTAAAATCAGTTATTTACTCTTGCAGCATCAAAAGAAAGATCCACCAATACACTGCACAAACATCGGGAAGAAAGACTGTCATGGTCTTTGTTTGCAGTTTGCTTGTTTTTCTTAAAATCTGTCCTAAAGGAAGATTCATAAGTTTTTATGATATAGCACAGTCCTCATGTTTATTCCTAATATTTTTATATTTTTGCTTTGAAGATCACTTACATTGACTTCAGTCACAGAAGAGGTTAATATCTTTCCATTTTCACAAATGCAGTAGGGACAACAAGACTACAAATGACAGGAAGTCTAACTATTTTTCTGGCATTTCATTCTACATTGACTTTATAAAATATCAGCTCTGATTTGAACATAAGCAACTGCTTTAATAAAAATAATTTATCATTTTAAAGACCATTAAATATTCCTGGAGAAGAATCTAATCTGCAGAAGTCCCAAGTGTTTAAAGTTCACAGTAATTTCAGTAGAAGCCACATTTGTTCAACCTTTGAGAGAGTCAGAACATTTATACAGGTGTCTGAATAAATTATTTGCTTCATTAACCATTGACCAACAACAATGCAGAATCATAGAATCATTTATGTTGGAAAAGGCCTTTGAGATCAAGTCCAACTGTAAACTGAGAAATGCCAACTCTGACGCTAAATCATGTCCCTAAGCACCACATCTATACGGCTTTTAAATACCTCCACGGGTAGTGACTCAAGCACTTCCTGGGCAGCCTGTTCCAGTGATTTACAAATGTTTCAGGGAAGAAATTTTTTCTAATATACAACCTAAACCTCCTCTGTCATAATTTGAGGCTGTTTCCTTTTGTCCTATCACCTGCTACTTGGGAAATAAGGCTGACCTCCACCTCACTACAACCTCTTTTCAGGTAGTTGCAGAGAGTAAGACCCAATCCTTGTCCCTGTTAAAGTTTGTACCATTGGTCTCAGTCCACTGATTCAACCTGTCCAGATCCCTCTGTAAAGCCTTCCCACCCTCAAGCAGATCAGCACTCCTGCCCAACTTTGTGTTGTCTATATATGTTAAACATATCTTTTTAATTATTGCTATCACTCAGAAGGATTTCTTATCAATTATAGAGGAGTCTCTACAACTGTCTTCATGCTGTCTGGATGTGATGGAGACCTGCAGGGGTAAGGCGATGGTGCAGATAAGAAAGCAGGGAGACAGCTCCCCATTATACCTTGGGGGTTGGACTCAAAGATCTCCAAGGTCCCTTCCAACCCCTGACACCCTGTGACCTTCTTTCACTGTACCAGTTCTAGATCACAAAACTGCAGTAACACAGAAGAGTTAGAAGGAACTCAAAGCAATTCTCTAATTCATTCTTCTTGCTATAACAAGAAACTGCTGTAGCTATCATATTCTCGAACTATCTTATACCAGATGGCTTAACCTGTTCTTTAATATCTCTAATGATGAGAATTGTGCAACATTCTTAAGCAACCACAATGCCTCCCAATTACTACCATTAGAAAAACATTCCTAAAATTTAAAGTAAACATAGCTATTATTTCTTGCCTTACCCTGCACGGCCATAGTAAACATTTTCTTTGCAGCTGTTTTATGTATTTAGATACCATTAGAACATATCCTTTCTACCCTATGTCTTCTAAGGTGACCAAACACCCCATCCTTTGTAGATACCCCTGACTTTACTCACAGCCTTCTTCTGTACACCCTCCAGCTGCTCTACATCTCAAAAGCCATAACAATGTTGTGAAGAAGAATTATATTACACATTTTATGGATTATGTTGCTGTTTATAAATCCCAGTGCAATGTTTGACCTTTGTGCAACTGTGTGGTGGGTTGACCCGGGCTGGATACCAGGTGCCCACCAAAACCATTCTATCATTGCCCCTCCTCAAATGTGCATGGGAGGTGGAAATATAATGAAAGGCTCATGGGTCAAGATAAGGACATGGAGATCACTCACTAATTACTGTTACAGGTGAAACAGACTTGATTTGGGGAAATTAGTTTTATTTAATATGAATTACTGAGAAATCAAACCAAATGTTAAAAACAGCTTCCCTTCACCCTTCCCTTCCTCCTGAGCACTACTTTACTCCAGATTTTCTATACTTCTTTCCCTGAAGTGGTGCAGGGGGAAGGAAAATAGGGGTTGTTTTCAGTTCATCACATGTTGCTTCTGCCACACCCTCCTCCACCAAGGGCAGACTCTTCACACTCTTGCCCTGCTCCAGTGTGGGGTGTCTTCACTGGGAAACAGTCTTCCATAAACTTCTTCAACGTGAGTTGTTCCCACTAGCTGCAATCATTCACAAACTGCTCCAGCACTGGTCCCTTCCTGGGACCAGGCCACAGGTCCTGACAGGACACTGCTCCAATGCAGGTTTCCCACACAGTCACAGCCTCATTCGGGTGCATCCACCTGCTCTAGCATGGGGCCCCCCATGGGCTGCAGGTGGATATCTGTCCACTGTTAACCTGCATGGGATGCAGGGGGACAGCCTACCTCACCATGGTCTTCAACATGAGCTGCCGGGGAATCTCTGCTCTGGTGCCTGGCGCACGTTCTTCCTCTCCTTCACTGATCTTGGTTTTTGCAGAGTTGTTCTCTCACATATTCTCAATCCTTTCTCTGGAAGCAAATGCCATTGCACAGAGCTTTTTTTCTCCTTTTTTAAATATAACACAAAGGTGATACCACTGTCACTGACTGGCTTGGCCTTGGCCGGGGAGGGGTTCACCTTGCAGCTGACTGGAATTGGTTCTATTAGAGAAAGGGGAAGATTCTGGCAGCTTCTCACAGAAGCCACCTCTGTAGCCCACTGCTACCAAAATCTTGCCATATAAACCCAATACATAACACTTAACCTATATTCAGTTTGTGATCCACTGTAACTCCAAATACTTCTTTGCAAGACTGTTACCTAGGTTATCTCAGCTTTTCTCATTGCTTTTCCTTAGCCCTTTATCCCTGCATAAGTACAGAACTATGCATTTGTTCTAATTAAATTCTGTGTTGTTTTCAAGACTTTCTCTAAATTGTTGTGATCATTTTGAATAATTCTTATCTTTCAGTCTGTTTACTGCTTTTTTTCAGATTCATTTCATTTGAAGATTTAATAAGCATATTCTACGTGCCTGGTGTTGGATTATAATGAAAACACCGCATATACTAAGCCTAGGATAGATCCTTGTGGAGCCCTCCTCAATTCATCTTAGCAGTTTGACAGTGAAGGGCCAGTAACTGCTCTGTACGTAGCATCCCCAGACACTTTTGTCTCCTCTTTATAATAATCCTGACTTCCTCATGTAATGTGTCTGAACAAAGCCTAGATATACGATGTCTATACCCTTAAGGCGTGTTGTTTCACATAAAAAGATTTTGGATTGATCTGATATGATTTAATCCTGACAAATGAGTTAACACTCACTACATTTGCTGCCTACTCATTTACTACTTATTCATCTGGTGGTTTTTTGTGTCCCTTACAAAAAGACTTGGGATTTTTGATCATTATGTTCCCACACAAGGAATTAGCCTATCATTCCATAACCATCCCTTTTACCTTTTTTTTAAGTCCCATGTTTGTCCTTTTCCAGTCTTCCAGAACTTGATCCACCTCCATACATTCTCAAATGCACTGAGAGTTTGCAGAGGGTGCTTCATACAGGGCTTTCACAAAGCTAAAAAGGATTTCACCAGGGCTGAAGAAACAGAAATATCTAAGTGTACTTAAATAAAGATTTTTTTTCTTCTTCTTCTTTGTCATTGATGTTAGCTGTGATACCAGTTTGAACATCATTGACTATGAACCACATATTACAGTACAATTGTGATATAGCCGCTGGTAACCCTCTCTTAGGAGAGTCAGTAGATGGTCAAACTAAGCTCCCCACAAAGCTTCTATAGAAATTCTGTCTCAGCTCTTTCGATTTGCATGGCAACATGATAGACCCAAACCAGACTCCAACAATAATCTTTAAGTTATGGAAGATATTTCCAAAAGTGGGAATCATATTTTCTGTGTTCTCTTCCTCCTTCTCAGAATGTGAAATAACAAACATGTTTAGCTAGCTTTTTAGCATGTGTGGAAAATTAGGCAGTACTGAAGGGTTGTAACTCGAACTTTGCTAAAAAAGTTTCTCTGATTCCATGCAACAATGTTTTTCTATCTTTGAAATACTTTAAAAATACATGCAAAATGATCAATTTCAAAACTAAAATACATTTTAAAATATCAAACGCTCCAAACTTTAGAACTATTATATTTGTTATTTTCCATGTAATTTTCATTTGTGTATAAGGATGATTGGTATGTAATCATTTTTCAGAAGACCTCAGCCTCATTGATTGTGGAAGAGACAAATAACATGTCCAAAAGCCACATTAAATTCAGCAGCACTTAACTACTTAGATATTATTATTTTGTGATATAATTTTGAAAATACAGTGACTATACTCTGATCCCACCTACAGGGAAGAATTGCATGCTCTTTGCATTCAAGTTTGACAGATATATTCCACAGGCATATGGGCAAAAAATCCATTATCTTTAGTAAGGGTAAAGCACAAATGTTTTAAAGACAAGGCAATGTCATCTGTTGCCAAAAGGCATGGCAGCAGGTGGGAAGGCAGAAGAGTATTCTTCAGCTACATCCAGCTTCAAACTTTCATAATATTATGAAAAGATGGCAAATGGAGTATGGTTAAATCATTTACATCACTACCGATTGTACCAAAGGACTCATTACCACCACTTGTTAGGCAGCCTAAAAAGCTATCTTGTAATTCTATCAGTAGGAATAAAGTTCTGTGAAATGCAACCAAATAAACTGTAGATTTTTTTGAAAAGTGGCCTGAGTCATATCTGAAAAAGAAAGTAAAAATCTAAATGGACACTGAACATTTAGGATTTAATGTAGATGGACCAATCAAACAAATAATGATATTGAAAGATTATAAATCAAAGTATATTAATTACAGCACTCAGATTCCTACATTCAGGAAAAAAAAAAAAAAAAGGAAAAAAAAATCATAACTTCTTAGTTGCCTAAAGGATTTAAAAAAAAAAAAAAAAAATTATGTGTAACTTTGTTCTTTAGTTGACTTAGGTGTCACAGTGCTCCCCTTGTTGACTATCCCTATCTTATTTTCCTAGCATTTTCCCATTTAATCTATATAATGTGATGTCTGCCATAGAGAGGAAAAAAAAATTTAAAAAAAAGGATAAAAGAGACAACAGGTTGAGGGCACAAGTTCAAGCACTGTCCTGTGCCCACCCACACATGTCAAGTGTCAGTGCTGTTCCTAACATGGCTTTTTGCCAACTCATTGTCCCCTTGACAATGCCCGCCATCATTCAGGAGATATCCCAGACCAAAGATGGACCCAGTAAATTGGAAAGTAGAAATCTTGTTATATGGACTGGAAAGGAACTTGTTTAGCTGAGTGTTAAACTGTGTTTATTTGAGCAAAACAATTGGTTCCATGGCATCACTGGCAGAGGATGGCCTCTACCCTGGTCCCTAGCATAGCCTAAGGGGACTTTGCCACTTTGAGTGTCACCATGTATACACCATTTCTTCATCCCAGCCCTAAATATTTGGCCAGATGTCTATCAAACAGTGCTTAATGCTATGCATACATACCTGCAAAAAACTCAATTATCTCTGAAGTGTAACAAAACTACTAGAAATGTACCAAAAGAACATATTGTGCTTTGCTTCATAGGAAACATGCAATTCATTCTTCTGGTAAAACAAGGGGGTAGGAGGGACTTGTAGAATTTTCTTTCTTGCTGTCTCACATTTTTCTGGGTTCAATACAGTCAAACAGACTTTATAACAGGAAGAAATATCATATTCTTTGTATATTATGCAAACTCATGATGTAGCATCATGGGGAAGTTTCATTACACTCTACAGCTGAGATTACATTAAAAGGTCATTCCATGTACAAAAGTACATGAGGAAGACATGGCTGGCAAAAAATGGAAAATCACATATGCATAAATCTTTCATGAAATATGCACAGATACTCACTTTGGCAGCAGACATATGTTTTCATACCTTGTACTTTCCACATCTCATCCTCGTCCTTTCATCAGAACCAGTTGCTCAAGAATGACATTTGTAATGTTCCAAAGCAGAGTAAGTATCTATTCAATACCATCAAAGAAAATGATAAAGAATTGGGAACCTCAGGACATTTTTAGAAAATGGTTTTACTAACTTTTTGCTTATCTCTTTTGTTGTTTGTTTTGGGTTTGGTTTTTTTCTAATTAAGATTTTATTGAGTTTTCCATAACAGAAGACTATAATCAATCAGCAAAAGTATTATCATATCAATTTTACTTTCATAATTTACTTGAGCCAATTCATTTCTTTTTCTAACTGGCCAAGTAGCTGTAATTTCAGGTGCAGTCAATCACATCTTGGGAAACATTAAAGAGGGGAAGCAAGAAATGAGAAGCACCAGAATAAATTAGATAAAAATCCTAAACAAAGACTGAAAAGAAAGCCAAATCGAGTTTACCAGCAAAATCTGATGTGCTATATACATGACAATTTGAAACATTAGAAGAATTCATGAGTCAGCCATTCGGGGAATCATATCACAAATCTAGTGAGTTTATTCTCACCTGAGACCCCATGAAAAAGAAATTGGTCTGTGAAAGCAATTCCAGAAAGCCAAACATACTTTTAAAAACTTCCAGCCAACCCATCAGCTCTTCCCAAGAGGAATTAAAAATGACTGTTCCAGGTGTAAAGGCTGATTGGCATGCTGGTCAAGTAGCCTCGTGCCTCCCCATCACCTACCCTAACGGAGAACACCCACAGTCTGCGGTCACTTCACCGTTGCAATAGCTTCCTTGCAACACCAGCAAAATCCTTTACACAGAGGTCCACCCAACACTGCTGGGCCATCTTGGATTATCTTCTTTCTGCACATTCAGTGGCATGAATTCATTCAAAAGAATGTATTCTACCATTCACAGCTGCTGTCACTGCAACTAAGCTTTTGCATAAAGGTATATTAAAGGGGATGTTAAAAAATATTTTTTAGAATGATAAACACGATGACACAAGAAACTAGGAATGAGATGGCAGCCTGCCCCTGGCCCAGCACAGGAACTGGGAAATGTTGCTTTCTCTGTGTTCAGCTACGCAAAATAAATCAGTTATCTCAATCCAAGTCCCACTGTGTATAAGTGGGAATTATCTGACCAAATGTCTAGGCTCATCCCTTTTTTTTATCAAGGAATAGGATGCAGCTCTGAAGCCCTATTTAAATGTCTACTTTAATAGGAGATGAATTGCACTTTTGAGAGTGCTTATTTCTCTCTACCTGCTATAAAGAGATCTTAAGGAAACTAATTCAGATGTACATATCACCACCAAACACTAAAAGGTTGCTGAGAGTAATTCATACGGTATGTCCACAATAACCAGAAAAGTACTGCAGTTAATGACGGGGGGGGGGGGGGGGGGGGGTTGGAGTTGATGT
>JANHGN010005229.1:156007-170540 GCA_024605025.1 Megaceryle maxima | reverse complement strand
AAAAAGAAAAAGAAAAAGAAGAAAAAGAAAAAAAAAAAAAAAAAAAAAGAGAAAGAAAAAGGAAAAGAAAAAGGAAAAGGAAAAGAAAAAGACAAATAAAAAGAAAAAGAGGAAAAGGAAAAGAAAAAAGGAAAAAGAAAAAGAAAAAAGAAAAAGAAAAGAAATATAAAAAAGGAGAGAGATTTCATTCACATATCTCTAAATATAATAGAATGAAAAGCCCTTATGCTGAGTTTACCCTTAGAAGAAATTCATTACAGATACCTTTTACAGTATTTTGCCTGACCTCATCACTAGCTCTCACTTTTCCCTTTTTGGAGGAAGCAAGTTTCAAAATGTATCATTTCTCAGTGGCTGTCCTCCTTCCATCTGGGAAGAGCCTCCCAAAAATTAATTTTAAATTTGCTTCCTAGCAAATGAAATGTTCTGCTTCACATTCTCTTGTCCTTCACATTATTATCATCCAACAAAAAACTGGGAAAAGTCAAAACAGAGAAGCATCAAATAAATTAGTATAGACTTTTTTGGACCTTGTTTTGATACCCTTCTGAAACAAGATCTCTCTAATATTAAGCAAGTTTTGCAAAGTGCTAGCACTTGGACTAAGCCGCTTCCACAGGTGGGAAATAGTTCAGCTAGATTTTTCTGAACCAACTAAAATGCAAAGTTGAAAGAAAATGCATTTTTTTAAACAGTTCCAACCCAAAATCTGGCACATCTCTTGTACACACACAGTGTGTACATAATCAAAAAACTGTTACTTTAAAATACAGGATAGAACAGCTGTCCACATTCATAAGAACCAGGTACAAAGAAAAGTAATATAAAGAACAATGTTGCCAAAATAAAGGAGTTTAAAGTCCTGCAGTTTAGTCTGGAAATGACAGCATTCCTATGCAAAAAGGAAATTAGGTCCCAGGATGTCCACGATGACAAAAAAAAAGGGAGAAACTCAAGCTATTTTTGACATGATACTCAGTGAGCTTCTGAGCAAAGTGAAGTCACTCAGGACCTGCAGGAGTGGGAAACTAGGCTTAATGACTCAGTTTCTTCTGCTCTAGGTTTCCATAGGACTGCAGAAGCCACCCCCATTCCTACACAAAACCACCAGACTTCCACTGGAAATCTCTTTGGAAAACAGCGCTGAAGGAAAAGCAGCAAAAAGTGGGTCCTTTCCGCCACCAAAGAAAGGTTATTTCCTTCCTTTTCACATTGTGAGTTTGCCTGACAGCTAGCCATACTGCAGGTGTCACTTGCCAACATGCAAATGAATTACCATTTAAATACTACTAATCAATGGCAGGTATCAAAACTGTAATTTTCTCAGGACTTTGTAGGACCTTGGTAACTGCAAATCAGACATGGTTCTGCTGACAGACAGACAATACAGACTATTATATTGCTCTTACACAAGGACCTGTGGCATGGGAATATATTAATTTTTAATGGAAAATGTTATTCTTTATGGTCAGCTCTTTCAGCAGAATCATTTATCAAGGCTGACATCAACCAGATACACTGTACACTGCTAAGGATTGATGTTAGAGTGGAGGTGGGGGCTGGGAAGGGATTGGGAAGATCTAGGATATTGTAAAAGGCATGGGTTTTAAAATGCCACTACTTAGAATCAAGTGCAATTACAGTGTATTTAAATGAGTATTAAAGTATTTGTATTGCCAATTTGCACATTCAGCATCTTGAGAAGCCCGAATGGATTTTCATGTAATTATTGTCATTAACTCAAAGGAGTAAATGCTCAGCAGAGAGTCTGCTTTAGAAAAAAAAAAAAAAAAAAAAACAAAAACTCAAGTGCATAAATGTGTTGTTAAATGGCAACTTCACACTTAATTCCTCATGTGATCTTCTAAAATATACACCTTATAGCTGCTGAGTACCTCGGTGACATAGCACAAGCTTCCTGTCTGCATAGCATTAGCACCAGGGAAGCTATATTTGGGGTCTTCTGAGAACTTTCTCTACTTTCTCTTTGGAAGGTGACACTGAGAGATAATCTTTCCATGAAGCCCTATTTATCTGTTCTTCTTGCTATCAGATCCACGCCTGCCTTTTTCTATATGCACTATGCACAAAAAACATTGCTACATGTGCTTACTCTCACAACTGTCACAACTTTCCTTAATTGTCAGTCCTTTCTGCTGGAAGGTATTGTGTCCCACATAAGTGGTGTGTGTGAGCAAATCTCAACCAAAATCTCCCATAGTTCTCCAGTTCTTGTTAGGTTTGAATATGCTGTGGGAGAGATGAGTTTTAGCAGCTGGTCAGTAATAGAGACTAGAAACAGCTGGTGATTCTAGACTTAAAAATGAAGAGATGCTGCCCTCCTCGGCAGCAGGAGGAAGAGTTTCTGGGTTTGACTCCATTAGCACCTCAGTGTGTGGCCTCCAATGACTATCCAACCCTCCATTTTCCAAGAGCAAAATGGGGATAGGAACTGGGCTAGAGTTTCTGCTGCTCCAGGTTTCCACAGGACTTTGGAAAGCCATCCCCAGTGGTGGGAAGTGCTGCAGAAATGTCCTTCTCAGCAACACCAGGAAGAGTGTTTGAGTTTGACTCCATCAGCGTGTGGCCTCAGGCAGGCCTTCAACCCTCCATTTTCCAATGGCAAAATAGGGATAGGAGTACTTATTTTTGCAAAATGTTCTCATCATCCTTCAGAAAAAGATGATATGAAAGTTCAAATCAATGATCAATTCCAAGGCTAACATGTGGTGCCTTAGAAAACTTCCAACCTAGCCTTTAAAAATAGTCAGCATGAGACTATGAATGGCATAGGACTGCCCTTATGGCTAGCTGGGTTTTGGAACAAGGTGGACTTTGGATAACTCAGTAGGACATAGGGACAGCAGGGGTTTTCAGCATTGGCCAAAACTACAGGAAAAAAATGGTAAAACAAACCAAAACAAATGATTGCATTAGCCTAGCTTTAATGAGGATACAAATTTAGACTGGAAAGTCTGTCAGGAATCTGGTGTCTATGTAACAAACCTCTGCCTCAAGGTGGACATGGAATAGTTACTAGTAACAACAAGCAATATGACGCTCAGATCTCTTTTAGAGATTGCAAATATTTGCCCAAGATGAAATTAATTATTTGTTCTGCCCAACTAATAATGACTCTGTCCAATATTCTGAGCAAAAAACAGCTTTCACCAAGCTGTCTCAGGTGCCTTCATTCATATTCTTAGTACTTGCCCCATTGCCACACGAGGAGTATTTTCTCTCATGACTGCCACATGCAAGTCCTTGTTCTACCCGGATGTAATACGCACTCTTAAACGATGCATGAACTCAATTTCAACTGCTACAAGAGCAACACCAAACTCAGAAATGTCAGTGTGTCGAGCAGGGCTTTGCTTTATAAACATTCCTTTGTTAATGAAATTGGAAAAGTTCAGAGAAGGAATTTTCCATGAGTAATCATTCCTCACGTAAACACTACTTAGAAGTCCTTTTCCTCAAATTCGCTTTGACAGCTGCTCGGGAAATAATAATAATAATAAAAAAATTTAGTCTTATTGTTGTATCAACAGAATGAGCATGCCTCTGCAGCTTCAAGTACTGGAATCCAAATTTCTGGGTCTTCTTCCAGCTCCCTGTTATTTTGTGGCTGGCATAGACCCAACCATTTAAGGAACAAAACTTAGGCTGATGGTATGGCTGATGGCTTGAGACCACTGGTTTCAGAGGACACCAAGGAAACTGATGTCATTAGCAAAAGGGAAACAGACAGACTTTGTGGCAACTGTGTATTTCCCAGACCTTAAAAGTCTTCTTTCCTCACTGTTAATCCACAAGTTGATTCCACCTATTGCCTCTTATCTTAGAAATAGATTGCCATCTCTTGGGAAAGGGGAGATGGATCTTCATTATATGTTTCTACAGCACCCTGTGAAATGGTGATGGGATCTCCAGGGATTTCTGAAGTACAGATAATGAATCTGACAGACTACGCTATGGAGGGGCTGTCAATCAACAGCAAGCTATTCGCATCCCCTCTGTCAGGTTCCCATCACTCCACCACAAGCTGTTGTCAGGGTTTCAGCAGCTAGAGCAGAGGGGAGTGGAAACAGCCCAGGGCCAGGTGGTGCAGCCTGGGACAGCTCTCAGCACAGGCAAAGGAGGCATTCTCCTGGGGCAGCTGATTGCTGCAAGGGGGTTGGAGAAGAATGAAAGACAGGGACAAAAAATAGATATGGCCCTGCAGCCTTTGCACCTTGGATAAATTCAGTACAAGGTAGCAATTCCAAGTTACAGTTTCTGACATCATCTCCCACACTTTCCAGAGCTTTTCCACCCCAAACCAATCCCCAGCTCTCCTGCTCTGCCCTTGTGCCTCTCCTCCTAACAGTGGCCTGGAACAAACACCCAGCTTTGGACACTGGAGAGTCTTAGAGACTGATGGAGATGAGGGATTGATGGAGATGATCCTCTAATTATAGGCTCACAGCTTGAAGACCACTGAAGACATACAGTGAGGCACCAGAGCTGTGGGTACCTACAGGTCTCCCTGCCACTGTGAGCTGTTGGGCTGAATTGCCAAGTAAAATCAATCATGAACCAAAGAACACTGAACATGTGAAAAAAAAAAAAGTCAATGAGAGGTTGGTGCAATGCTGTAGCTTTTTGAGACATAATGCAGCTAGTGCAAAACATACTACACAGTGGACAGAAAATCAAATAAACAAACAAACAAAAACCTTAGAAATTTAAGGAACAGCATAGGGGAGAAGAGGGTGTTGATGAATGGTCATGTTCTACCAGTCAGAGCAAGGTCAGCCCTTTTTTTTCTGTTTGAGAATTCTCCACATGCACAGACACCTATAAGAAACAGTGGGTGAAAAAGGCTGGGAAATAGTACTAGGGACCACTGTTTGCACCCGCAAAGCAGCCTGCTGCTTGAACCAGCAATGTTCAAACTGGATGCTGAAGAACTGTGAGTTATGCAAAAAAGAATAATGTTTTCTCTCCTGAAGTACAATCGTAACACAAAGACTTTCCAAGAGGTAAATGTTCCTATCATGATGAGTGTTCTTTAAGGCTGCAGTTACATCATTTCCTTGAAAGATAAAAGTGATGGAGTGCTGTTAGCACTGCCTTGTGCTGACTCCTTTGATTTCAACTCTATAAATACTTCCCTTGCCTTGTGGTATTGGCCACAACAAGAACTGGTTAAACTCCCTATGAAAATCAAAAGAGGAGAAATAATGAGGAGTACTATTGGGCTTTGCAAAGCACCTAGGACATGTGGAGATTTGGGAACCTCTTCCTAGGAAGAACGACCTGTTTGAAATCACAACAGTAGTGTTACCTGTCACTTCTGAGTCTTGAATTACTGTGGACAAGACAAAAAGAGGAAAACAAATATCACTAGGTTTTGACTGGACTATCTAGGGCTGATACAGTCAAAGGCTTCCACCATTCCTCCAGGTAAAAAAGAGGACCTGTGAGAGGACAAAGGAGTTTGTGTCATTGGTGTGTCTCCTCTTACTACAAAAGCCTGTAGCGATAGGACAAGGGATGTTTGGGACAAGTTTGAAACTGGATGAGGGTAGGTTTAGATTGGAAATTCTTCACTCTGAGGATGATGAGTTGCCCAGGGAAGTTCTTGATGCTCCATCCCTGGAAGTGTTCAAGACCAGGTTGGATAGGGCCTTGAGCAACCCAGTCTAGTGGGAGCTGTCCCTGCCATGGCAGGGGTGTTGGAACTAGGTGATTTTAAGGTCCTTTCCAACCCAAAACATTCTATGATTCTATGATTCTTTTTTTAACATAAAGAAAAATGGGTTTCTGGAAGCCCTTATTGTTTATTTTCATTTTGGCAAAATATGGCAATATGTCTAGGCTGAAGCACTGTCTGATGATAGACGGTCTTCTAAATTGAAGAAGAGCAAAATAACAAAAAGTAGAGTAACTGAAAGGGAAACTTTAGTTAACTGTTTATTTTGCATCAGTACTCAAGCTTTAGTCATCAGAAAACTTGTCTTAAAATTGAAATACTGGCACTTGAATTGATTCACATGGTTTTTTTGAAATAGCCCAAAGATTCTTCACTAAAAGTCTCAGCAAGAACAAGCAGC
Source organism: Megaceryle maxima (assembly GCA_024605025.1). NCBI lineage: Eukaryota > Metazoa > Chordata > Aves > Coraciiformes > Cerylidae > Megaceryle > Megaceryle maxima. The sequence goes on along the minus strand of JANHGN010005229.1, from coordinate 164,442 downwards.
AAAATACTAGAAGTGAGAATGTAAAAGCCTTTCAGTGAGCTTTTGTTCATCAAAAGGAAGCACAACAAGATGTAAGTGGAAGAGGGACAATTGTTGAAAATTCTTGACAGGTTACTTTTAAATACTCCTTCCCCTAAAGGTCATAAAGCATACAGGGGAGAGAAGCCAAGCTGTATCTCTTTATAAGATAGAAAAGAGCATAAAGATTTCCATAAATAGCTTTTTTTCTGCATTAAAATCTGCCTGTGGAGAATATTTCTATCCTGGTTTCCAAAGAAAATAAGGACTTAGACGATCCAAGTTATGTGTGTATCAGCTCATCTCTTTGTGTCCCCCTGACAACTTTTGAACCTGTTCCAACAAAATTTGTTAGAATTGTGCAGGTTTCATGAAAAATTTACAGCCTGGGGGAAGATAGGGGCTGGATTAGTTGCACCAGCCAGAAAAAGACAGGCTCCAGTTACCCTTTATCAGGAACTGGAGAATCCGTGTTGAGGAGAGACATTATTCATATCACAACTGTGTGAAAAGCTTAAGCTGGCACTCTTCCTTAACCAGAAACTTCAAGCCTGAGACACACATCCACGAGAAACATGGTTTCATTAATTCTGCTGCTCATGGAATAGCTTGTTCCCACTAACATCCTTTGTTGAAGATATTAGCAAAGATGACACTACTTCCATTAACACTGTGTTTTCCAGTGCTCAGCAAATTATTACACTGTCGACAGCAAAACGAGCCCTATAGAGACTTTTTAGGCTGGTGGCTCTTCAGGACCATGTATACAAACAAACTCTCTACCCAAGCGTTTCTCTGTTTCATTGTCTTGAAATACAAGTGCTGAGTGTGTGTCTACAATTCAGAGGTCCACAGATGTCTTGTAGGAGCACGGAGAAAATCATCAATGTCTCTGGCTTTGTGTTGACCCTGAAAGAACTTTTACAAGCCCATCAGAAAGGACCTAGTTTCTTTTCACACCCTAGGTACAGACTTGCCGCACCATGGGTGCCCTCAGTGGTTCCAGTGACTGGGTAATTTAAACCATGGGCCCTTAGGAGTAATAATATCTCTTTTACATCTAGACAAGGTGTAAAAGATGTTGCCATATACATATGTCACATTATACTTATTGATCACTCTTACTCTATGGCCCTCTAAGATTTCAGACTCCTGTATCAATTTGTGGAGAAGAAAGATGTGACCAGGAGCCACCTCCATTTCCCAGCACACTACAGACTGAGGTAGACAGTCTCTTCTCTGTAATTACAAGAGGGCACGTCACCCCACATTCCCCTAGTGAGCTCGGCTCCCTGAGTGTGTGTGTATGTATGTGCTCCTTTCTATCCATGAAGGCCTCTCATCTGAGTATGCTGGTTACCTCCATCCAAATCGAGACACTTTCATTGACACTGGAAGCTCAGCTACTTTGCAGAAAAGGCACAGTTTCTTGCCAGCTGCCTTTCAAAGTAGTTGCTCGGTTGTATAGGGGAAGCACAACAAACCATACAGATGTGTTGGAAGACACTCTGGCAGCACACCACCTGGGACATCCTCACCTTGTCTTTGCAGTGCTGTGTAGACATCCAGGCTATAGCAAACCACTCACTTGTTCAGACACTCACCAAGGGTTGCTTTCAGGATGTTTTAAGGAGCAATTACTTCTCCAAATGACAACTTACTTAGTCCATTGCAGAATACAAGTGAAGATGGTATTTAAAAGATGTGTAGATGTGGCACTTATAGACAACTTAGTGGTCGACTTGGCAGTGTTGTGTCAATGATTGGACTAGATGACCTTAAAGATCCAGCCTAAACAATTCTATGGCATAGCATTAAGAGCTGTAATCTAAGTAAAAAGTGACCTAGGGCACCAGTGGTGGCTTGGCTGTCACCACATCCTCGCTTCAATTGCTGCTTGGAGTCATCAGTGTTGTGCATACTCACAGATTAAATGGCCTGTGGCAGAATAGCTTCTGCTTGGGACTCTCCCTTGACATGGTTTAATCTCTAGAAGGTTAAATAGGGTACAAACATCACAGCTATTCCCTTTAGCACAGACTCTGTCATTGGTGTAAACCACAGCCTTTGAGGAGAAGGGACTTCACCTTGTACACTCAGTCCCTGGGGGGATGTATACAGCCCCAGCTTGTGTGCACTGGTATTGAGGGATCCCAGTTTGTGGATGGCAACGCTCACATGTGGCTGGTGGAATTTTTTGAGGAAAGGCCATGGCTGATAAAGGTACCTGAAGTGCTAATGTGACTATAAATAATACAATACTGTAAAGCAGCCCCCTCCCTTTCTCTCAAACAAGATCTTATCAGAAAAGTCATGAAGATTCAACTTAAAATACAAACTACAAGTACAGGCTGATTTTGAGCTAGTTACCATGAGCTGAAAATCATGTTAAATTTTTCTTCTAATTTGGCAATACATTTCATTTGCCCTTGCACAATGGCAGGCATGGAAATTTTGCTCAGATTTTCCAAAGTGATTCACTTTCTGGCTTCTAACAACTATGGTTAATGCCAGGTGCCAAAAACATCTTCAAGATGCATTTTTGAGCTAGAATGAAAGTTATAGTCCCAACAGTAACTTAAATAATTGTTCATGCTACTGCATTTCTATTTTGGGTCTTTTAAAGAACATGTCACAAGAAATAGTTCCTTTGTACATATCTTCAGTATATTTTCAAACTCTTAGGGGAAACGTCAACAATGCTGTTTTGTTTTTGAAGGTCATCTGGGGACTTGAACTTCACAGATGTGGAAGATGACCTGCTTTTTCCTATTCATTCCTTCCAACACTGCAGCAGAGGCAATGCTTACTACATTTTTAATGCCTTTTTAACAGTTTCTTAAAACAATTTGACCAAAGGTCCTTATTTTCTGAATATGTTAGCTCTCTTCCCACTGAAATTGATTTGCAAATTGGAAGCCTAAACACTTAGGTGCATAAAAACGTCACGTGTCTTTTGTATCACTGGTAGGTCTGAGGAGCAAAATCTGCTAGCTCTGGTGATAAAACAGAGACAGCTAAAGCAGGTGATTTCCCCTCTAGAGAGGGAAGCAGCTTTGCTGTTTCACTTCCCAGCAAGTACGAAAGTGCTGAAGAGCTCTGAGGGCTCTCTTTACGGATTCCATGCCATGTGCACTTGGCTTATTAATTAAAACATATTCTTTACTGTTTTCAATACATTAAATTGAATGCGTCTAATGAATATCCAGCTGCACTTTTCCTTCTTTGTACGTAATAATTTAGAATCATAAATTGCACTCGTTCCAACCCAGGAACATTTTGCCCATTATATGGCTGCTGGTGATAATGTATCAGACAGCAATAATGATGCTTGATTTTCATAAGCTGCACTAAATTGGAAGTGCTCAGAGCTACATGTTTTGATTAGCAGAGTAAGCAAACCATGACATGAAAATTCTTATTTACATGGAATACTAAGGCTTCTTTCACTAAGTGATTTATTTAGCCAGAGGGACAGTGTACCTGACCTGCTTAACTGAGACCTAGATCATCTCAAGGTGGACATCTCTGATACACAAAGCACTTGAATGATTGCCTAATCTAAGATAGATACACAAAATTGTATGCTAAAATTAATTCTGTAGGTGATTTACCAAGAAAAAGAAAGCCTTTTTTTAATGCTGTATGTGAAAAAGTTGAATTAAATTCAGAATATACTCTGCAGAGGCCTATAGACAGAGGAAAGGTATTTTGCTCCAGATGAAAATTTCTATGCCTTACAATACTTTTCTAATGCTCCTCCATCTCTCTCTGAAGCAGTCATGTCCTTCACACCCTTCCTTCACTATACAGCTACACTTCTGTCACTTCACAAGTGTAACCCCTTCCTAATACACCAAAAAAAGGCAAACTAACCCATCTATGCATTCATTCGTGTTCTCTGAATTGTTCCTTCAGCTCCACCTATTGGTGTCCTAAAAAATGAGTGTTTGGGGCACCAAGTCTCTTCCATCTGCCTTGAGCACATTGTACATGTACACAGGTGACCCATTCTCCTGGAAAGGCTGCAGTTTATCAGGTTGAGGGACATGACTAATCTCTGTGAATTCAGGACTCTTACCATGTTTGAAAGGAAATTGTTCTTTGGATTGTGGCAGAAGCTTTCTGTCTTTGGTTAAGAAAAGTTGAATACACTCCAACCCAAAGGAAGAGCAAAAATCATTACCATCTCTGGGGTTTTTTAAAGCCTACTAAGACAGTGGAGGCAATCAGGATAAACTGTAGAGAAGTGCACAAATGTAGATCAAGGAGCAAGTAGCCAGTTGCCTGTGTGGTTGGTGCACGATAGCCCTCATTGACCAGATAGAGCCAAGTGAAGGAAAAGTTTACAGAAAACCTGACACATGAAATAGGGATGGTAAAGAGCAAGCTATCAGAGCTGGGGAGTCTGGAAGATGAGCACTGGACTCAGTTTGTTTCTCTTCCCTGCCGTTTGAGGTTATTTTGTTCCCTTTCTTCATTGTGAAAGGCCTCTGTGGGCCAACAGACAATAATCACAGATCTGTAAAATGTCAAACTATGAACCTCTTTTTTGTCACGCTTGCAAAGCTCTAAGTGGAGGAGGTAAATGGGGAAGACCAGATCTAGACAGTGGAGGAGCAACTGTAAGCAATCTAATAATCTGCCACAAGGTCTTATTTACCTCTTCACAGGAGCCTCATGCAAAGTGCAACCACACTTCAGCATCTCCCTGGGAATAGTATGTTCACCACAGCATAGCTAGTAGGTCCCATAGACCTTGTACATGTGATATCTCCAAGGTTATCCCTTCTTGGGGGTCAGGATTTATGGCTTTGGAAAAGCTTAGTCCAGGATAGGAGGTGGACAGAAGAGAAGACTTGTGCAGGGCCTGGAACACTGAGCCAGGACACGTGAAATCTGAGTCCTCATGTGGGTTAAACTCAATAGTGTTTGATCTTGGCTGAAAAATTATTTTCTCTTTTTATGTCTCTCCTACCCATCTGTCACATGGAGCTTTTCTAAGCTCCCATTTAAGAGGAGGTGTCAGATAATCCCCATCTTACCCAGAGGTGCATGCACCCAAATAATTCATAGCAAATAAGGACACAATGGAGAGAGATTCAGCTTCCAGCAATGTTACATCACACCAGTGCACACTGGGGAGGTCTCCAATGGCTCAGAGATCAGCTGGAGGTGAGGATGACAGTGGGGGACTTTGGAGAATTTTAAATGACTTCTTGATCTCTAGTTGGAAGGAACTTGTGGAGTGTTACATAACATTATGGAAGAAAGACTTGGAAACTTTTCTCTATCAATATGTTTAGTTTAAGGTTGGTTTGGTAAGTAGCCCAGACTACTGGATGTACCTCTGTAAATGTTACTGGACATAACTCTGAGTGCTGATTGCATTCAGGCACGCACTCGCAGCTCTGCAGGTCTCCAAGAATTACCTGAACCTCCCAGCCTACAAATTGATGCTGGCAGTCATTTCCATCACCACTGGTAGAAATATCTTAACAGCCTCTCCGTATCTTGGCACTTCTGATTCCAGAAACTAGAGATAGAAGGAGAGGGGGAGAGCATAGGTATTTTATTTCTGAGACTTTAATGAAAGGTTTGGTTAGAGACATCCAACTCAGAGATTAAGCAACATACCCATCATGGGGACTGATGGGCAACATTATAGCTTTTATCTTTTCTCCTATGTAGCTGAAATTTATAAAGTAGTTTGGCAAACCTTTCTGGAGATAACCTGTCACCTGGCAGGTGTACAGCCTTGCTTTTGCTCTGCAATACCTAAAGAGGGAAAGGAGGTGGCCAAATATATCTCCATGTAACTCAGCAGGTCTGAGGGGAGTTAGCACAGGGAATGAACCTGGCTTACATTTTGCTGGATCTGATATGAGTTATGAGATCTGATAGGATGTGATCCAACTCAAGACTTTACAACAGCATAGTCAAAAATTGCATATAGGCATCTCAGGAATGAGGGGCAGTGCTGAGACAGAAAGCCTTGTTGGGGAAACCCTGGAGAACTGGATTTGCAGCTCCTCCTACTGCCACAAGAATTGACTACTGTTCCTGTGAGGGCTTGACATCTTCTGCGGGGGACATACTGTCCCAGTCACCCCAGTCTCTCCCCAGCAGCAGTGGCAGCAGCCAGAGAGTCTGGCCAAAGCCAAATAGAAAGGAACCAATGTCACTCTGCCATCTGACTGCTTGCTATCAAGTTCACAGAGCATGATTTTTCCAGCCATCTATTTGCTTTACATCTAGCCCTGTAGTGCCTGCAGCTTGAAACTGTTACATCTTTACTCAGTGCTTCCCCACTTTAAATCGCTCCGTCAGCATGTAGCTGCAGGAGCCTCGTTTTATGTCGAGACACTTGCAGTCAGTAAAGGAGACAGGTCCACACCCTGGGCTTTCTGACAGAGAGTTTTGCTCATTCTTGCAATAGTGTTTTTTGGATCTAGTGTAAAAGCATAAAACCAACAGAAAGGCTTGTTTGAGTAGGAAAAGATGCAGGAGATGCTCAGACTGCTGGAGGGAGCGTAGGCTGAGGACATGCATGCAATATCTTGTGTCTAGGAGACACAGCCCAGGAGAGAGCAGCAATCCTGCACACTCAGGCTAAAAGACATGTCTGTGTCTTCATGGCAAGCCTGCCAAGGCAACACTCAGATACCTGAAGTCAGAAACACCAGATAAGGCTTGTCATCTTAAAAAGGTATAGCAGGGTCCCAGGGCACACTGCTAGGGAAAAGCCATGCAGTCTGCGTGGCTGGTTAATGTCCAAAACTGCAACTGACTCGTTATACATGACTCATAAGTCTGTGGACTTGTTCCATGGCCTCACACTATTTCTGTATCATTTCACTCACATTTAGGAAACCAGTGCATAATCCTTCCAGCTGTATATTTGCACTGTAAATTTGCCGGTTGGTTCGTTACCCCCTCCTTCCACACACACACACGTACATATATTTATACACAGACTATGCCAAGGCTGCAAAATCTATTCACAAACAGTGCCTAAAACTGACATAGACAGCTTTATGCTCTACCCTAAAATTTCTGCGGTATGACAGACAACTGGCCCTTGGGTCAGATATAACGCAGGGGCTGAAATGGTTTAGATTTTCATGTAGAAATGAGCTATGATGGATTTTTTAGGGGGAAACAGCCCATATTCCAGGAAGCTGGTATCAGGAAGACGTCCAAAACAACCACTCGCCTCACTAACCTCCAACCCTTGTTATTCCCCTTCCCCCATCATCTCCACGTTATTATCTGTTTACCACATTTTTAAACTGTAACAAAGAAAACAGGATAAAATCAATAGCCCTCTTTTACAGCTAGCAGGACAAAAATGTTGAGCTCCCCAGTGGGAAAACTGGTTCTTTCTTTCTTCCTTTCTTTCTAATTTTAAACTTCACTTAAAGTTCAGTGTTTGAACAAAAGCAGACAAAAAATATTGCAGTTATCTGACGTACAGAAGTGTAACACGAAGTCTGCTCATTATGGATAATATTTATGGCAGATCATAACATTAAATTACAACTCAGCCGCCTCAGCCAGAAATTTGTAACACCACACATGTGCTTCTAATTAAGGGCTTTTGAAGTTGCCCTGGATATTTTTTTTCAAGGGATTTAGTGCACAAAACGATTAAAGTTTGCTCTTGTTAGGAGTCCTGCAATCTAAAAAAGAAAAAAACCCAAAACTAAGAGAGATTGCAAATGGACCTCAAACTAATATATACATTCATTTTTTGCATGAGTGTATACGTGCACATCTGTGTATACATATCTATAAAAAAATAAAAATGTGTGTGTTAACATAGATAAAATAATATATTAAAAAGATGGAGACAAAGGGACCTTTGTTTCGAATATGGTCCAAGTCCAAAATTTGTGACCGTAATTTTGTTTATAGGAAATCCTTTATAATGCTAGTTTAGTGTTTCCATATGGAATTCTCACAGGACTCTTTCCCCCTGCCTAACCCCTTCCCCCCCTCCCTTTTTTATTTGGATAAGGCAAGAGAAAAGTGAATGTACATTCCAGAGATGCATAGTCATTCCGGATCAAATTCAATGGATTCTGGCAAGAGTTGAAAAACACAGATGCAGTGTTTTAGGTCTCCTGCTGTGCAGCCTCCAGCCGTGAGTGTCTGGTTGAAGCACTTTGTAAAATCATGAAAACCCTATTAAATTCATGAAATATGATATACTGTATTTTCGAGCTAACTTTCCATTGAACTGTCCATGAAGATGGAATTTGGCTGGCTTGCACACACAGCAAGTGTGCACAAACACACACACACACATACACACGCGTGCCCCCCATGTGCACACCATTAGATACAACGAGTTGTTGCTGCACTCATTCAAAGTGCTCTTTTCACCTTCACTTTTACAGCTGAATCTTCTCCAG
>JANHGN010005229.1:107254-117664 GCA_024605025.1 Megaceryle maxima | reverse complement strand
CAAGAGCTAAAGGGCCCCTTTAGGGGGGCAAGAGGATGGGGCCAGACTCTGGTCAGTGGTGCCCAGTGACAGGACAAACTGGAACCCATGAAGTTCCACCTAAACATAAGGAGAAACTTCTTTGGTGTGAGAGTGGCAGAGCCTGGCCCAGGCTGCCCAGAATGGTCATGGAGTCTCCTTCTCTAGAAACTTTCAAGAGCAAGGATGCAAACCTGAGCAACCTGCTCTGGGTGACCCTGCTTTGTCCAGGAGGTTGAACTCGATGATCTCCAGAGGTCCCTTCCAATGCCTACCATTCTCTGATTTCATGTAAAACTTCATCGAGCAGAAAAGTAAACACACTATAGTGGTCAAAATTTCCTGTTCAAATCCCAGCAACACCTCAGAGATGCTGACCTCTGACAAGCAGAAAGAGCTCACAGGCCCAGGTGAATTTCTGTAACACAAGGGCAAGGGATGAAAAATATTAATTTAGGAGAAACAGATTGTTTGCAAAAAACAACCCACAAGCCAGGCACTGGACAAAGGCAGTTAAGCCTTTGAGCTGCCACAGAGGACTGCTTGAAATGGATCTGCAATTTCAGCCAAAATTAAAGAGTGTTTGTGGGCTGCATGTGCAGCTGCTTATTCTTGCATGGTGACTCCAGAAAAAGCAAAGACATCATAAAAGGTGTCAGCAGTCAGGGGAGAAAGCAGAGAGCTGCAGAAGAACAGGCTGTCAAGTTGCCCTTTGAGGCATGATACCAGGAAACCAATGTTAGTAAAAAAGTGGTCTTGAATGGTCACTACAGACTGCAGGATCAGGGATATCCCATTGTTATTGCTGCTGTAGAGAAACAAAGAAAGTCAGAACAACATGAGGTGATATACACAGCTGCCTGAACACCCTCCTTCTATAGCAGTCAATTGACTACTAACCACAGGCAAACTAGCAGGACCTGTTGTAGAATCATAGAGCAGTTTGGATGAGAAGGGACCTTTCAAGGTCATCTACTGCAACCTCCCTGCAGGGAACAGGGACATCTGCATCTAGAGCAGGGTGCTCAGAGCCCCAGACAACCTCCCCTGCAATGGTGCCAGGGATGGGGCAGCCACCACCTCTTGGGACAACCTGGGTCAGGGTCTCAAAGTCAACAATTTCTTTTATATACCTAGTCATCTGCTCTGCACAGTTGAATTTATCTCATACGCAGCCCTGCATTAGAGAAAGATTTGAACAGTAGAAACACACAAACTACTATGAAATGTTAGAACCATATTTTTTAAGAAAAACCTCAACTGTGGTTAGTTATGCCAAGAATATTAATTGTTTTCCTAAAAATAAGAGAGAAGTCCAAGCACAATATAGATATTGGAAAGAATTTGTCATGTATGAGCCACTGCAGACATTAATTCCTCAGCCACAAACAAATCCATCCTGAAATCAATTAGTAAAGCAATTTCTGAAGTTGAAGCCATCCATAAAAAATAGGGCATAAACAGCTTTATTAAGTCTCTAGCTAATCAAAAGATTTGAGTAACTATAGTCAGTACTAATAATTCTTGAAAACAGGCGAGACCAATCAAGTGTCTCCTGGAAGGAAGCAGTAGACAATAAAAGCACTAACTAAAGTTATCAATGATAGGCCAACAGCTGCTGCCTATTCAACTCTACAAAAAAATTTCATTAAGAGAAATAAAATGTAGATTTCAGTGGGGCTAATAATTTTGAGACTGTTTCTAGGGATCTAACATAAAACAATTCTGCCTAAAAAAAAAAAAAAAAGAGAAAGAAAGAAAAACAAACAAAAAAAGAAAAGCCTAAAAACTAAAACTTCTTCTATAATCATTTTACCCATCTTACTTCCACAGAAAAGGAAATAAATATTTCTGTACAAATCAACACCTCGCCTAGCAGAAGTATATACAAACAAAACCTCCTGAAAATGTGCCTTCAAAAATTGAACAGCAGTGGCAAATGGGAGCAGAATAAACAACACAAAGGAATTGTGAGACACCTCCACAGTGAATGGAGAAGACTCTCTATTCTGTTGTAACTGGTATCGAGTGTAAAAACAACACATATCACAGGATCATATAAACTCCCTGGTCTGAAGAAGAATGCTTATTTTATTGCATCAAATGTCATTTTTCTCACTCTTCTCTTTGCTCCATACACACCTAAAAGGAAAAAAAAAAAAGTACAGCTTTGCTCTTTGAGAGGACATTCCTAGCTCTTCTCCCATAGACACGGATGGTTTTGTTGATAAGATCAGTCACAGAAAAAGTCTTACAGAAAAAGCTCAAGCAAGTGCCTTAGATGTCCTGGCTTGGGTATTGATGACTCCAAAATAACTCTTTATGAACAATTAACAAAGTTGCGCTCTGTGTGGAGAGAAGGGTTTTGCTTTCTCAGCAGGTGTCAGAGCCATTCTTCCACCCACACCAAAGCATCCTAGCTGCCTGGAGCATGATGATCCCTTATTCTGATGATACCTTTTCTGAGACTCAAAAGCCCTCTCACATACTACTGCAGTCCAGAGCAGGACAGGGGGAGACCACTATTGCAGATGGTGAAACTCCATAGCCCAAGGAGGATACCCAAAGCTGTAGGGCTGGAAAACCTGCTTCTCTGCTTCCAAACAGGATTGGGCAGAGGTGGCTGCAGCATTATATAGGAAGCAAAAGCCAGGCAAAGCACAACGGGTTAAAGTCTGCTGCCACTGAGCCGGTTTCCTTGTTGGCCTCCACTCTCAAGCTGCCAGAGCTGCTCTGCAGCAGAGCCCAGGCCATTCTACCTCTGCTCCATTCAATACTGCTGCAAGCTTAAAATAAATATTGTAATGTTTTCAGCCCTTCTGCACTGTCCACACCTCCTCTTGTCATACCTGCAACAGCAGATTGGTGCAAATAGGAGCGTGAAGTTCTCAAACACAGGGAGAGCAGATAACGCCCCACCAACCTCTAGGGAGCTGATGTATGGAGCCAGACAGCATCCCAGCAGCCACCAGCAAATGTAAGGAAGAGCTTTATGCTCCAAAAAGGCACACCAACCACACAGGACCTCACTACAAGCTGAAAAACCCAAAACTCTGCAATATGTCCAAATAAGGTATAAGTCCCTAAAATCTCCAGCTGCTGGTAAGTTGGTCTGTGCTTTGTCCATGCCAGGTATCTCCAGTCTGCAATGACAGACATATCCCACAACATTGCAGGCTGACTCTTTCTTCTGTAGCTCACATTTACCAGGGTTACAGAAATACCACCACTCCAAGGGTGAGATTTGTTTGCCAAACACTGTCCCCTCACACCTCCTTCAACAGAAGGGTGTATGTTAATTTGGAAGGTGGAAGCTCAAACAGGAAACAAACCCTTGATTGCAGTTGATTTTACAGTACTCAGGGGGTCTTTTACAAAATCCTGCAGCTGTTGCCACAGCCGGATTTTACACATCCCAGTGGCAGGATGAGAAGACCAGGGATAGCTCTGTGGGGAGCAAAGGTTTCTTCCACCCTATTTGTCCTGGGAGTTAGTTTGTGTGTCTCTGACTACAGTTCAGCAGCTCCTGAGCACACTCAATTACCTCATTGCACTTAGTAGCTTAAGCTGCCATGAAGCTGCATCCTCACATCCTTCTCCAGGGACAGCCCTTTTCATAGATAGCTGAGGCAGATCCAAATCCATGCTCCCAAAATGTTCAGCTTCACTCAGCACAGCAAGTGTGAAACACCAAGTACCTGTGGGAGCCCTTCCAAAAACATCCAACCTCCTCACTCACCCAAAAGGCACAGGGCTTCAGGCTGCTTAGCACATCTCAGCAGCTGCAAATCAAATTGTGCTGTGCACTGAACTGCAAAAGGCAAAGGCAGAGACACAAAAAACATCCACGACCTGTGCAGATTAGGATGATCTGGAGTCTTTTTTCCCCTCACTCCAGGGCACCCCAGCCTGTACCTGACCTCACTTCTCCACACTTCCCTCATTTCAACTAAGTGCTGACAGCTCTGTTGCTCTGTCATCCACAAATCTGCTCTGCAAAACCTCTCAGCCAGAAACCAGGCATTGCCTTCCTGACTATGAAGAAAACCAGAAAGGCAAGATAATGACAAACTGTCAGCCAGCGATGGTTTCTTAGTGTAGCTGAGTGAGTTTATTTCACTTGTGTAAATTAAATCCTGTTTAGGGCATTTTCTGTTCCAAGAAATTGAGTTATCTGACACATACAACTTTTTTTTTTTTTTTTCTTTTGTCTACTACAAAATGTGCATCTTTACTGCAATTGGATTTATGCCTGTTTACGTGTGTGCATGAAAATGCTGCTCTATAGTACCACTTGCAAAATCCCATAAGCATCCACAACCAGTGTAACTCTACCTCTATCCATTGCACTGGTTATTAATTTTCAGTTGTTCCTACCATCTGCTGCTTCATTTCTGGGTGCTACCAGTCCTCTTGCTCTTGCTTCTCAGAGCTGCAATTCACACCATGTACAGCACTTTCCACTGCTATTAAGAATGACTTGTCAAGAAAATAGCAATCACCAGGATTTATACGCTAAGTTTCTTGTTGGAATGATTATAGCATTCTGCTTTTTGCTAAGGCCTAACACATCCATCTCCTACAACATATGGGTTTGTGAGAATGGATTATTTCCTTGAAAGCAGGCATGCCCTGGGTGAGACTCACACCCCTACCATCAGGGCAAAGGAAAGGGAAAGGGCATGAAACTATACCACACTGAGTTTAGATGCAGGGAAGTTAAATGAACAGACTGAACCTGCAGAAGTGGATGATGCAGCAGAAAAACACCTTGCTTTGTGTCATAGAAATGAGGCAAGTCAGGCTAGCTTTGTCATTCTTACAGACGTCCTGCTTTCTTGAGGTAGATGTAAGAAATGAGCCTTTTTGGGTTTGGGTTTTTCCCAGCCCAGGAGAACGGGGATTTGAAGTTGAAATTTCTAATTGTTTGAGTTGCAATTTCCTTTTCAGTGCTAAACTATGGTCACAGAGTTAACCTCAAGCTTCCAAAATCCGCCAGTATTTCAGGATGTTTCCAGTATGGCTGGAAGTATGGCTGATCCAGTCTACAACACTATAGATGACCAGAACAAGCATCCTTGAGGTTCAGACACATAGCAGGATGTAGAGACCTCTTCTCACTATCAGCTCCTGGGTCTCATGGCAAAGAAACAAACAGGATCGGGCCAAGAGCCAAGCAGAACTGATACTCACTCCATCCCCCAGAACAGATGCACACATCAGGGAGAGAAGAGAGGATCTGAAGGTGTCTGAGGCTGATGACAACTGATACAGGCTGATACAAGAGGCCAGGATCTCCAGCCAAAGTGCACATTATCTTGGGAGCCACTTTGCTGTAGTAAGTAATTAGTGATGGGATCATGATGGTGAAAAGAAGTTTCCAGTGGAGGTCATGTAGGTGCTTGTGACTCAATCTCTTGTCCACAGGCATTTAGACCAGCCTAGAGAAACACTCATTGATGATAAGAAAAGTGACACTGCTTCCTGGAAAAGGGGCAGAGAACATAAAACTGAACAAGGGGAACCAGACAGATGAATGCACTTAGATTTTCTTTGAACTGTATTTCATGGGGTTTCATGAGACAGATGACTACCTGGTCTTGGGATCTCAGAGACCCTGTGCTGGACACCACAGACACCCCTGTGTTAGTGAATGGAATGGTGCCAGGTGGCCGTTCATCACCATCTAGATGGTGAACCACCAGTGCAGTCCTTGGCATGTGTTGGGCTTGGCCAAGTAGCTCATTTACAAGCAGTTCTTCAGTCCCACTAGCAGCGATATTTTAAACAAATACCTTGAAAAATATGCAGCTAAAAGAGCTGAGTCGTTTGCATTCAAATGTGTCACACCTGTGGCTGCATGACCTGAGAAGGTGAGTCCTCAGAGAACATCAAGCTGGACAGAGAGGACAGTGGGCCTCCAGAGCAGGTGTGCCAAGGAGGGAAGTGATGTGTGTGCATTAGGAGAAATGTTTATTTTGGGAGTGTACCGCAGCAGTATCCAGAGCCTTACACAAGCTCAGAGCATGGGGAGTTTTGGCTGTGACAGGGCCAAGGAACTGCTGTTTATGAGACCTTTAAAAAATGGTTATCTGAATATTTGCCCTGATTGCCACTAACTGTAGATGTGGCTGTGCTGAAGACAGACCACGAGAGGGAGCTGAACACCGGAGCTGGACAGCCGTCCTCACCCACCACCCAAATAGACATCCAGTTGTCACATAAAGGAGTCTCAAACAGCAACTTTCTCTAGAGACTTTTTACGGGCCAAAATGAAGGAATAGAAACTGCCCACGTCAGCTTGGATTTTGGTTCATTCGGCATAAAACAAAAACTATTTTCCTCAGCAAACAAAAGCAAGACTGTGACAGACTCCTTGGTGCTCTTGTGCTGAAACAGCCTTCTCCACTCTACATTTTCATCTTGCTCACAAAAACAAGATAATGAAAAGCAATGTGGCCACAGATGTTGATGGGAACAGACTTGATGATGGATGTTGATCCTTCAAGCACCCTGTCTCTGGGACATCTCAGTCCTTACCTGGCTAGAAGAGCTGCATCCTCAGTCAGCACATGAACTGAGCATCACTCTCCCTCAATACACCGTGTGGCTTTCTCCCCCTCCTGCCATGCTTCCAGTATTGCCTCTCCACATCTCTCCAGAGAACCCAAAGACTGGGAAAATTTCTTGAAGTGAAACAGTAAGTTCAGTCATAACCAGCCTTACAGCAGGAGGCTAGACCAGATGAGTTGCAGACGTCCTTTCTCATACCGAAGCACTTTCAGAACACCATCTCTTTTTGACGCTGTCTCCCATAACATCCTCATAGGCAAGCTAATGAATTATGGGCTAGCTAAGTGGACAGAAATTTGGACTGAAAATTGGATGAATGGTTGGGTTCAAAAGGTGGTAATCAGAGGCACAAATTCCTGCCAGAGGACAGTCATTAGTGGTGTAACCCAGAGGTTATACTGGGACCAAAAAGGTTTGATTTTTTAATTAATGACAAGGGTGGTGGGATAGAGTGCACCCTCAGCAAATCTGAGGAAGATACCAAACCAGCACAACACCAGAGGGTTGTGCTGCCACCCAAGAGGTCCTCAACAGGATGGAAAAATGGGCTGATAAAAACTTCATGACATTCAACAGAGAGGAGTGCAAAGTCTGGTGAGGAACAATTCTATGCATGCTAGGGACCACCCAGATGGAAAGCAGCTTGGTAGAAAAGGCACTGAGAGTCCCGGTGAGCACCAAATTGGCCACAAACCAGCAATGTGCCCTTGCAGCAAGGAAGGCCAACAGCTTTCCTGGCTGCTTTAGGAGGAGCTTTGTCAGCAGATTAAGGGAAATGATCCTTCTATTATACTCAGCGCTGGTTAGATACATCTGGGATATAGTGTCCAGCCTGGGGCTGCCTGGTTCAGTAGAAACAGGGACATACTGAGCAAGTCCAGCAAAGGACCATGAAGATGGTTAAGGGATGGGAGCACCTGTCATACAAGCATAGGCCAAAAGTGCTGGGACTGTTCAGCCTGGAGAAGTGAAGGCTCAGGGGAGGATCTTATCTGTGTGTACAAATGTGTGATGCAGAAGAGTAGAGATGGTAGAGCCAGGCTGTTCTCAGTGGCACCCAGTGACAGGAGCTCAGCTCCTGGGAGTGATTGCCCCACCAGTGAGATATAACAAGAAGCTCAGAAACACTGGCTTTGTTTCACATATCCACAGCCCAATCTGGCAAAGGCAGGCCAGAACTTGAGTTTTAGCAGTCTGAAGAAATTCGTACTTAGATTTATGTCATTTTAAAGCACCTGTTGGAGTCCAAGAGCCGATGCAGCTCCCTGTGCAGACCTAATCCCAGAGGTGCAACCTGAGCCAAGGAGCACTGCCAAAAACAGCAGTACAATGGCAATCTGCTACCAAGTGGTTTTCAATGCACCTCTTGAAGGCCACTGAGCCTTGAGAGAGGTGTGGAGACAGAGCGTGTGAAGCTGGATTAGGGCCATTAGAGTGTTTCTTGTCAGAGCTGACGAGTTCAAGCGCTGTACCCAGATAACACAACTAGACAGCTCCTGCCTGGTGAGCTAACACAGTCAGGGATCATTCAGGCGTTTCTCTGGGTCAGCTCATGTACTAAGTCTGGTTGGGATCCAGCCACTAACCCCTCTTCTGACCATGTCAGCCTCTGGGCTCAGTCCAAGGGGTGTTCTCAGAGCCACCATCCCACAGAGCACAGCAGGCAGAAGAAATACTCTAACCAGCTTCACCAGCAGAGAGCTCATGAGTTAAGCCATAGATTCAGCAGCCCTCCTAAATCACACAGGACTGCCAGACACCAACCCCAGCTACCATGACCTCAGCACCAAGTGATCTACACACATACCTAAAACCAAGAGGTAACACACTAGTCACCTGTAAGTGTCACCTGCAAGCTCAGTTTGAACATCATTACATGGTTACCCAGCGCTCCCACAGATGACACCAAGTTAGGTGGGAGTGTTGACCTATTTGAGGGTACAAGGAGGGACTTGGACAGGCTGGATCGATGGTCTGAGGTCAATCATATGGGCTTCAACAAGACCAAGTGCTGAGTCCTGTGCTTGGGCCACAACAACCCCAGGAAATGCTACAGGCTTGCGGATGAGTGGATGGAAAGCTGCTTGGCAGAAAGAGACCCAGGGGCACTGGTTGACAGATGGCTGAATGTGACCCAGCAGTGTGCCTAGGTGGCCAAGAAGGCCACTAGCATCCTGGCTTGAATCAGGAATAGTGTGGCCAGGTGTGATTGTCCACTGTAGTCAGCACTGGGGAGGCCACACCTTGAGTACTGGGTTCAGTATTGAGCACCACAGGGTATGAATGACTTGAAGGTGCTTGAGCAGGTCCAGAGAAGGGAAACAAAGCTAGTGAAGAGTCTTGAGAATAAGTCTTATGAGAAGCATCTGAGGGACCTGGGGTTGCTTAGTCTGAAGAAAGGAGGCTGAGGAGAGACCTTCTGGCTCTCTACAACTACCTGAAAGGAGTCTGTAGAGAGGTGGGTGTTGGTCTCTTCTCACAAGTAAGAGCTGACAGGACAAGAGGAAATGGCATCAAGTTGTGCCAGGTGGGGTTTAGACCGGACATGAGGAAAAAGCTTCTCTACTGAAAGGGTTATCAAAGACTGGAACAGGCTGCCCAGGAAGGTTGTTGAATCGCTATCCCTGGATGTATTTAAAATCCATCTAGATATGGTGCTTAAGAATATGGTATAGTAGTGGCCCTGGTAGAGTTGTATAACAGTTGGACTTGATGATCTTAAAGGTCTTTTCCAGCCACAGCAATTCTGTGAATCTGTGATCTAGGGCTGGTGTCTCACTCCCAGGCAGCAGGTACCTGACAGCCACTTAACAAGAACATGAAGCATCTTGATCCTTTTGGCAAGGAAAGGCCTCTGATGTTTTTGTCTTCCTACCTCAAATCCCAAATCCCGAAAGACAGTAGAAGATACCTACACCCTTGTGTGCCCAGCACTGGTAGTTAGTGATGGGCATCTAACCTGGCATGGGTTGAATTACACCTGGGAGGCTTTCTGTCATTCTCACCCTGCTGCACCAGTCCTACTGGGAATCTCAGTCCTCAGGCAACCAGGAGTGCTTTGGATGTCTAAGGCACACAGCCGCTGCCAAATGTTCTTACCACTGACTCCAGCATCCAGTCCAGGATCTGGCCCAGACCTTTTCAGAAGGTAATTGTTGGAAATTTAGGGATTCCCTAAGGCAGTTGCTGCAGCAATTAAACCCTCCCCATAGCTGTCTGCACCTATTGTCCAGTAAGCCTGTCACATGGCAGTGGAGATCATCACTGCTCTGCCTTTTGTTCACAGAACAGGCTGCTGCCATGGACCTCATTCTCACGTAGACATCAGCAGACTCTGATCCTGTTACTTATTAACCAGCTCTGATAATCTAAACAAAGCATCGCTCCAAGACATCCATCACAGAGCAGTGGCTTTTTTTGTCAATCCCCTCCAACATGTCAACAACCTCATTAAAGCATCAGAATCAAAGAGGACAGTCCTGAATCTGGTTCCCTGGAGGAAAAAGCCACCCCATCACTTCACAGATGAAGGCAGCACAGCCCAACAGCGAATCCTGTCTGCTCCTTGCACTGCATCTCACTCAGAGAGCAGAAAAGGTGCTGTTCTAAGTGACTTGAGGCCAGGCATGAGTGTCCCTGAAACATGAGAGTTGTGGAGTCTAAAACTCAACCCAATCAGATTCCCTATGAGGATGTCCCATCAAAATTACCCAATGTATTTCACAAGCAAAGGAAGCCATCCTGGTCTGAGCTAGAACAGAGCCAATTCTGTTCAGTGGTGCCACTTCTCAGCTCAGTCTCTTCTAAGTCACTGCACCT
>JANHGN010005229.1:71153-83834 GCA_024605025.1 Megaceryle maxima | reverse complement strand
TCCCCTGCAATGGTGCCAGGGATGGGGCAGCCACCACCTCTCGGGGCAGCCTGGGCCAGGCTCTCACCACCCTCAGTGTAAAACATTTTTTCCTCTTCTCTGTTCTAAATCTCCCTCTTTTAGCTTAAAACCACCACCCCTTATGATGTCACAACAGACCCTGCTAAAAAAGTCTGTCCCCATCCTTCTTAAAAGCCCCCTTGAAGTACTAACAGGTCACAACATGGTCTCCCCATCCTGTGGGATGGTCCTTCATGGTAAGTCAAACCATCCACCAGCAACTTTCCTGTATAGCTAAAAATCACAGCTGTGAGCTTTCACCTCCTCCCAGGGTGGCAATTCTGCAAACAAGCAGGAATCCAGAAGACTCACATAGACCAGCCAAACTAGTGCCACTCTTCAAACTAAAGCACATGGCAGGCCAAGGACTTTTGAAGGCTACGAAAGCAGAGAAGGAATGCCAGCAAGAATCCTGAGCAGGAATGGCACATTGTCCTTACAACAATCCTCCTCCACAAACATGTGTGTTGCAGATTTACGTAATGAAGCTAAGGAGGTAACAGAAGCCCCATTTGCCACGTGACCCAATAATCACGATGGCAAGTCTTGCTCGTTCACTTGTTCCATTGTCCTTTCAAAGAATGATGGCTATTTGTAAGACTTGCAGAAACCTGTGCTTTTTAGATGAAGCTGAGAGTAAGCAACAAAAGAAATGCACCCAAACAGCTCTTGACTTCAAACACATGGGGTTGTTCATGTGCTCCTCAAATACACATAGCTAGATTTCTCCTGATGTTGGGAGAGGCAACCACACACTGGTGCTGGAGAAGGCAGCTGGTTACAGACATGTCACAAAGCTTAAATCCAGGGTTTAAGTTCTTCTGGGAACCCATCCAAAGCATTCAAAGGATAACTGAGAATTGTTTATACACTCAGAGATAAAGGGACAAAGTCCTGATTATTTAAAATAATCAAGCCTGACAGGGAAATGAGTGATTGCACCTCAAGAGGATGTGCGTCTGTTCTTCCTTGCCTTGCTAAATCATGGACAAATCTTCCTACAGTATGTTTATTTGTAACACGGTAATGCCTTTTGCCTACAAGAACTTGACTCTGTTCCATCATGAGGGTTTACATAAGGGAGCATGTGAATGGGCTAGAACAAAACCTGTCTGTATGAAAACACTGGAATGGATTCTCCAGCATTGCTGTAGATGCCCCATCCCTGGCACCATTCCATGCCAGGTTGTCCAGGGCTCTGAGCAACCTGCTGTAGTTGCAGATGTCCCTGCTCAGTGCAGAGGGGTTGGACTGGATGACCTTGAAAGCTCCCTTCCCACCCAAAGCATTCTGTGATTCTATGACAAACTCAACTGCACTCTAATACTTGAAAGCCTGCCTGTGGTCGGCCTTAGTGACCCCGGACCCTAGCAGAAAAAGAAACTTCTTTTCCCCTCTTACTGCTGGAAACTACAATATGGGCAATCTAGGGGCACATATTTTTTTACTCTTTAGATATTTAAGGACATGTGCAACAAGGCACTGTGATTTTCAAAGCTCACAGGCAACCCAATAGATTGTGGAATCCCCAGAAGGATTTTGCCTTCAGGGACTGACTGCACAGCCTCTCTAATTAACTTACCTCAGGTCTCTGAGGATGTCATGTGAGAAGCAGAGATTTGTGAGAAACTCGCCTGCCCTGTGTGCCAAGAAGTGCCATTAACTGCTCATTCCATTCATCACATCCACTCCTAACCAGCACATTCCCCTCCCCACCTGCTTTACCTAATTCCCACCTCTAGACTACCAGTATTTTATTTACCCTGCAGGAAGACCCAATTTCATTTTGCTGCTGCACAGGCACCATCCTACTCTGCATTAAGGCAAACTCTTTGCAAAAGGGACCACAACCAAAGGTCACAATCCATAAAGGGAGTTCAGGACTGGAGAGGAGACAAATGACCATATGGAAATGTCCACCTCACAGAAGGGCCATCCCTCCACTCATCTCCCAGGCTGTGTTGTCCTCAGACACTGCAGCAGTGTCTTTGCCCAGCCTCACGTTGCAACCCTTCTTCATCCCACTTTCTCACCATGTTTTCTCAGCTTCCCTCACTTTGACACCACTGTGTCAAGCAGCTTTCTCTCCTCTGGTGCAACTTTGCTTTCTAATCTTGCCTGGACAGGAGCACTTGAGCTTTCAGCAAGGTCCTGCCAGTGAGTCAACAGCCACTTGCACACATGGGTGTAAGCAGCGTGCATTAAGTGATGTAAATTGATGTATTGTTTGCTTCAAACCTGTGTGTAGTGAGAACTGATAAGAACAATGCACTCCCCATAACACTTCTCCTGCACATTATCAGCCTCTGATCTTAATCCCAGGAGTAAATGTCATAATCCGTCACTGTAAATGAGTGTGAGGTCCCCCAGGCAGGGGCCTTATCTCACTTGGCATCTAAAGGGCCATATGAGGCTGTGGCAATAGTGCAAACTAAATAAAGGTTACACGCTGGCCTGAAAGTGTTAGCAGCAGCTCCTTGGGAACACTTCTGTGTTATCAGAGACCACAGAAAGCAAAAGTAAATGCCTTTATATGCTACAACTCACACATCTCTTTCTGGCACTTGCATTGTTGGGACCTTCCAACCCAGCAGAATCCCAGTACCAGCAACACAGAAAGAGAAACTACCAGCCTTGGGCACCTACCAGCACAGACAGGCATAAGTGTTGTGGTTTGAAGGAAGGACTGAGCATGATGGACAAGTGCTGAAAACAGTTTGCCATCTATTGCCACTAAAAGTTCTGTTTACTACCAGAAATGTATCCTGAGGTGAAGGTAGACAGTAAACAAGGCAGCAATACTTTACCAGTAAGTCCTATTTAGACCTACTACCTGGATCAACCAAAATATCACTACTATTGAGCAGACTGAACTCTAGAAGAACTCCAAATCAGATATAACAGCAACACAATTCTGTCTTCAACCAGCCTTCTGAGGAAACCTGGCCATAGGGAACAAAAATGATTCCTTCTTCTGGCTCTTCCAGGGGCAGCTCGCTCCATCAGAGCAAGGAAAGTGGCTGCCTTCATCTCATCTAATTCCTGGACCAGCTAGAAGAAGGTGATCTTGCACTGACAGGTTCTGCCAAGAATTCAAGTAAAGGTCTCATCTTTCAATAGTACCTACATCTCCTGTCCTTCATAGAGATCATGAGGTACCTACAAAAATTATTTGTGGTCATCTCCTTGAAGGCAGAAGTGTCTACAATGCCCTTAAAATACACTTGGTGTGCCTAGGGCTCAGCTGCAGATTTAACTGCAATGTAGACAGTCTTGGGACAATCAAGTCAAGGCTGTCAAATAATATTGTCTCTGGACACAGTTCATTGGAAAGAGTGATCACTCAGCCTTGACTCATTTAGCCTTGCCTCAGCAGCTTGGCTGCACATTTGCAACTCACCTGTCCTCCCACACTTGTCTAGAATGTCTGGGCAGGGGCTGTGAGCTCTGGCCTTCCCCCATTCCTTCCTGACATACATTAGGTAACCTGGTACGTGGGTCAAATCCAAGTTTTGGAATTGATTCCAGGAGCAAATTGGTGAAAACAAATGATGTTACACTGGAAGGTAAATATCAGATCAGATTGGATGGTGCAGTGGTCTCCGCTGGCCACTCAGTCCACCCTTGGAAACTGTCAAACACATGTTGAGCCATATTTAAGAACAAGTCTGATGGTGACATACCCAGGCAGGCTGGAAAACTTACGGCTGACACTTATGAGTGTATGAGCAGAGGAACAAAGCACTTCTGGAACCACACAGTAGCAGATAATGCCAAGAGGAGAAATTCAGCTGAAGTTTGCCAGTGAACAAGGGTAAATGAATGTCTGGAAAGTCATAATCACATTTCAGACACATGACAGCTCAGGGCACCAAGATTAAAAACAAAACAAAATGAAACAAGACAAAACAAAATAAACGAGACAAAACAAAACCCAAACCAATCAACCAAACAAAAAAAAACCAACCAAAGAAACAAACAAAAAAAACCCCAGTAAGGTTATATTTTGCATTTGCACCAATGAAACACTGTAGGCTATCAGACCTTATGAAGGAAAAAGGGCAACAGAACAGTATGCTTCACAACATGAAGATGCCACAATAAACTTCATTCTAGAGATCCTGGTTGCAGGCAAGGTGGGTGGAGGATGTATTCTCCAGAGGCACATCCCAGAGAGGTGCATTTCTCTTCAATGCTACAGAACTAAGTGCTTTTGAATCTGCTTTAAGTCTGCAAAGAAATACAGCACAGAGCTCAGATAATGCATCTGTCCCATTGCTTCAGACAGCCAAGAGTGGTGTTGTGTCAAGGGAAAGTTCAGGACCTGCTTCAGATACCACATGGATTGACAGATATAACCAGCCCAGGTTCCTTCCCAAGTTGCCATGTAAGGGAGTGCAGCTCTCATCCCAGAGAATGGCTATGAAATCTAGAGCTGGAGAAACACAAATCTCTTAAATCACTAGTTGTGCTCACTCAGCATGGAAAGACAGGGCACATAAATCTCCACAGGCTCACTATTGATAGGAAGAGTAGGCAGGGACTTCTTTTCTGGTGGCATTTCTAGTGCCTTTAATCAGACACATCATCTGGATGTGGCTAAAGGAGAGGTTTAGTGTCTTTTTTGCCAGCTGGCTCACTCTCTTGCTCAGGTTAATAATACCTGTGTGACACAGAGACCAGACCTTCAGTGTTTATTTGGATGACAAGGGTTTGTAAGGACAATCAGTGGCTGGTAAGCTCACACAGGTCTGAGGAGTGCTGGGTTCAGTCCTAAAACTTTCCACTGCTATCATTAAGCAAGTCCATATATATCCCTTGCGAGTCAAAGGTCTCTCAGGGTTGCCATTCTGAATGGCCATGTCAGGGACTTCAGGGCAAAGCAGTGGTTACATTAGGGGTGAAACTCAGGAACCAGTCTCGTGCTGAGATGAGACAAATCTACTCTGCAAGCCTATAGTAAACAGTTGGCCTATCCTGAGCTCCAGTGCTGGCTGCAGAAGATGGGTCCTGGCATTGTCATGGCTTCAGGCTCATTCTCTTGGTTGCTTTGACTTACCTTGGAATAGGCAACACTGAGCACACCACATCACTATATGCCTGCAGGTGTTCCAAACACAGTTCTTCATGGTTATAGCAGAGCCTTTGAACAGGAAGCAGTAGGGACAGGAATGCACAGGTCTGGGAGATCAGATCTGCTCCTCATCTCAATGGATATGACTGCAGAAGTCATCAGACAACTCACTAGAGACATACTTCCAGGTTTTCCTTCCATCCATGATTCTCTGCCCATAATAAGATATAAGCAATGTTTTTCATACAGCAATTGCCCACTAGGAGAAAATTACACAAATAAGCATTTAACTTTCTTCAGCTGATGTTCACCAGAGGATACAAGGGCTCATCAGCACCCTTGTTGCTGCTCCATCACAGATTTGCCACAGCATCTTTGGTGATGGAACAGCTCAAGACCTTGCAGTGCAGGCAGGAGACCTTCCAACCCTGCCTTGCAGGCAGGAGAGTTTCCCAGTTGAGAAGCATTTGTAGGGGGCTGAGCAAACACCATAGGTGAGTGGCTGAACCTGTAGACCTTCAAACTGGATCAAGCAGGAGCTTGATGTAGTGGTGATCATGTTCTGCAGTAACACTCAATCCCAGGAAGCAGGATCAGTGTTATCTACAGGAATACTGTCTGGCTTTGGCACCCTCCATCCCTTCTACCTTATCTACTTTCCTTGCATTGTAGGTATACCTGTTAATTTTTTTTCTCCCTCCAACTCAGTGAGGATGAAGTGGTCACACAGGAGAGATCAGCAGCACACAACAGCCCCCCAAGAGCCTGGCACAACTTCCTCCTGCTTAGCTGGCAGAGACCAGGTGGAAGCAAAATTCCTTTGGCCTCCCAGCTACTTTACAGACACAATCCCTTCTGAGAACAGTGCCAGATTTGACAAAACATAAGGCTTTTGCACTGAACATGTGCAGATTGACACACTCAAAGGACTAGGGACCGGACTTATATGTGCCACTAAACTAATTGAAGTAGAAAACCTTGGAGCTGAAAGTAAGACCCAAAGGGTGGAGGGGGAACAACCAGCTTCACTCTGGTCCTTGAATAAGTTTTTTAGCAAAGGTACAGCCACACACAAAGCCTTATTGCTTAGGTACTCAGTTGCAAACCTAGGACAAGGAGGCATGGACTCTGATGTACTCATCTCTAGCTACATGTTGCAACCTGGATGCACGTCATCACCCCCCAGGACCAAAGGGGTGCTCATATCACAGCAGTTTAACACAGTGGTCAGTGGAGAAGTGTGCAAGGTGGCATGGAGCATCCTCTGACAAGTCCAAAGGGCTCTGGTAACAAGCTGCTGTCTGTCAACTCCTGTGGTGGAAGGAGTATTGCTGAACAAAGGGTTCATGTGCTAAGAAATCACTCTGGCGTCCTTCTGGGTTCCCCTGAAAGTTTTGTCAGTTATCCACCACAAAACACTGTGGGGATTTCTCAGGGAGTTCGGAGAGATTGAACATGCTGCAAGAGGCTAACCCTTGCAAGAAGTCAGCCGGCTGGGAGCTGGGAAATGCTGCTGGCCATGTAAAACATTCACATTAGGAGGATACAACCACTGACCATCTCAATCAGTTTATTTCACTATCATTCTCCCCACCTTTTTCTGTGCTTTCTCCACCAGGTCTCACCTTTCAATTGCAGCCTATACGGTATGGTACATCACTCCTTGCAGTGTCACTCACACGTTGTTAGTGTAGTCAAAGCAACACCCAGACACCAGACACCTCTCACCTTTCTCAGTGCCTCATGAGGCCATCATCTGGATTCAGGGCAGACAGAGGAGGCAAAGTCCAGAGAGGAGAAGCTGATATTGGCTCTTGATGAGTGCAACTTGATTTAGTTGGTACCATCTTCCAAAAGTAACCTTCAAAACCCCAGGACTGCTGTTCACAGGACCAGACACAGCCATGAATGTGATGGGGATATGAGATACAACCTTTCAGCTGCCAAAGACCACAGCATGAACTGGCCACACCACGGCAGGATGGGCAGATGTCTCCCTAGCTGAAAATGTGCCAAAGGGCTGACAATTTGCCACTGGCCTATAATCAATTGCTACTTACTTGTATTTCCAGGTTCCTCTAGTTTTTATTTACAAGTTCTTTTTATTTAAATGAGTTCATTCATTTTCTGAGTGGGAAAACCCACAAGTTTCCATTTCCCCCTCTTTCTCCAGTTTCCATGTCTTTCTTATGAAACAAGAAAGCACCAGAAACTTGGGAAGATATAAAGAAAAGGCACATAAAATAGATGGGATAAGGATACAGGTCTCTTACTGTTTCATCCATATACCCTTGGGTTGCTGTGCTGACCATGGTGTTACTTTTTAAGTATTAAGGACAGTTAGCAAAGTAGTTAGAGCAGAGAGTAGTTAGGCCCCAGTCCTCCTGCTCAAGGAGAACATGTATAGGGACTGAGCAGGGCCCTGAGTCATTAGTTGAAATAATATCACCCTCTGCTGAGAAGCAACATATCTGAACCACAGTAAATCACCGAATCATAAAATCATAGAATACCAGTTTGGAAGGCACCTCATGCATCACCCAGTCCAACTTTTCTTGGCAAAAGTGTAGCTGAGACAAGATGGCCCAGCACCCTGTCCAGCTGAATCTTAAAAATGTCCGATGCTGGGGAAATAGGTACCTTGGTACTCTCAGAGCCTCCTCCAAAGATTGTGGGAAAACAGAAATCCCTCCCTTCTCAGACACTCTGAACAGAACAAAGAAAGGGTCCAGAAAGCATCATAACCACTTAATATTACCCTATCTCCAAGTCCCTCTTTTAAGAGTTTTCGCACAGCAAGTTAAGAAGGGAACACAGAGCCATAGAATGGTTTGGGTTGGAAGGGACCTTAAAGATCATCTAGTTCCAACCCCCCACCGAGAGTTTAAGGAGAAGAGGTGAGGGACAAAGGGGAGCCCTGACACCCTTGCTAGGGGAAGGCGCTGGCTTTTGTCACAGCGAAAGTGGCAGCAGCATCTTCTTACGTTGGCTCTGGGAGCCCTCCAGTGGCTGTGCACCCACCGCTGCCTACAGCAGGAATCGCGTAGGAGCTGCCATCCTTATCCCGAGAGAGGAAAGAGCAGGATCCTACAGCAGCATAGCTGCTGAGGTGGGAAGAGAGTCAGACATCAGCCCTCCCTCCAGTCTGAAGCAAAAGCAGCAAACCTCAAGTGAAATCCAGACAGAGAAAGGTTAAACTTGACAACGTCACGGGATCACTGTATGGGAGGTGACGTGGAGGGAAGTGTGGTCAGCTCTCCACAAGCCCTGCGCTCTGCAGATTAGCAAGCTGAACAGTAAATTTGCTACAGCTAAGCCCAGAAAGAAAGAGGGAGCATTTGTGCAAGGATTCTGGGTAAAAGCTGGAGTTCAGCTCATTTCAAACACGGAGGAGAATGACTCGTGACTTAGGGTCATGGGAGTCTGGACAGAGCAGGGTACCAGGAGACACCAGAGCAGCACTCTTCCACCACTGAACTTTGACACAAGTGCTCAAATAATTTCAGAAGAGGAAGATTTGGGGTTTTTTTTTACACCCAGGGATGACAACAACCAGTGAGCATAAACAGTAAAGCACAGCTGGCTTGCAGGCTCCAGGTTCAGGAGGAGGAACTCCCTCAAGTCAGGATAGCAGGTGTCTTTGCTTGCCACCCCCTTAGGCAGATTGCAAGAACTTCCTTCAGACTGGTGAGCTGGTAGCACTTGAAAGCTGTCCCCTTTTGCCCCATCACACGCATGGCGTGGGTGTTTGCAGCCCCTATTTGCAGTCCTACTCCTTCATCTGGAAATTGGTAATACTCTGATTCCCTCTGGTATATTTTTCACATGACTGACCACAAAACTATTAATATCAGAATGCAGAGGTGGTTCATCTGGACAACTCATTCCCTCCAAGGAGAGGCAAACCACAACTTCTTCCATTCCTGGAAAAACCTTTTGCGACTGAAAGACCAGCAGCTGAGCTGTAGTAGAGATAGTTCTGGTTTGCTGATACACCTCAGTGGAGAACATCAACCAGCATGAGAGAGTTCAGCTTGTTTCTTCTATGCCTCCTTCGTGTCTCCAGGAAGGGTGAGTTCTGATCTTGCTACAGATCCCTGTCTGATCAGGGCTTTTCTTCTCACTATAATCAAAGTCTCAGGGGAATTTGCCTGGTACAATAAACTCTTCAAGAATTGCACCATCCATCATGTTGCTTGAAAAGATCCTGAAATTCCAGGTGCATGTGAGAATACTGGAAAAACTCAAAGGCTTGACTCTGCAACTGTCAGAGACATCTTTGCTTTGGGATTTTCTTGCATTTTTTTGTTTTTTTCAGTCTGTGCAGGGAGTTCATCTAACTTTTCCTCTGCATTGTCAGCTGGATGAAACATTTCCAGCACCATCCAGAAGTGCTGCTTCGCGTTCCTAGGAGTTGTTGTGCAACAGACACAATTTGCTCCAGTTCCATGGAGCACTTAAACTCATGTTTAATCTCAAATACGAAGTTAAGTTCCATTAAACTCAATGGGTATTTCTTAGATATACTGTCAAACAGTGTTTGCTAGAGGAAGGTTAGTTACTGTGGTGTTCTCCAGCTCCTGATACTGTTTTTGTCTTCATGACCTTTCCATTGACAACTAGTAGGTACACTGACCTGACAATTCCTTTCAGGAGTTACCTGTGTAAGGTGTGTAGGCTATGACCTTCTCTGTTTCTTGTGAGAGCTTCAATTCCAGGAACAATGGGAGGCTGGATATTAGCAGGAGGAAGCCATGGAAGACCCATCACACTGAAGCTTTAAGGTTAAGTTATGTATGAGATGCTGACAACTCCCTTTACTCATAACTGAGGGAAGCTGTGTTTCCATAGAAATGGGTGGAGCTGGTAACATCAGAAGCACTTGTTTTTAACATCATCTCTCATGTGGAAGGAAAGGGGATGTTTATGTCCTAAAAATAATATTCTTTGCTTAAGACTAAAAACAAAACAAAACAAAACAACACCAAAAAAACAACCAAGTTAACTAAAAGGTGGCAGAGAAACGGAAATTATGTACTCAAAAGCATATGATCCCCAGTTCTCCAAAACTAAGGGTTACAGTGACATGCTGCAGAATAAACAAAATAACATGTAATAAGATAGAAAACAATATCTATTCACTGCCAGGTCCTTGTGCTCAAAGTCTGTGAGATTCCTGGAGCTCCTGTGGCCATGTAGTCCCATGTGTTAGATTACCTAGGCTGCAAAAGGCACTCATATCAACATGATAAATGAAAGGCGGCCCAACTCAAGCTCTCAGGAATCAAAATACTGGCTTGGTACTGATTCCAGACAAATAACTCAGTGGCAGAGAACCGGTCCTAGGTTGGCCTTTGTCCATTGTGCAGCATACAATAGATTAATAGGAGCTGTGCCACAGACCACAGTGAAGCCAGCTAGACCAGGGAGGGGTGGCAGCTGCTTACAGGACACCTTAACACCTTTGCAGTTATCCTCAGCTATTGAGAGGGAAGCTTCTGATTTAATGAAGCCATCAAGCGAGTTTTATAAGATAGGATCGCAGCCACAGACGTTCCTGAAGCCACAATCTGCTGCTACAGCTGTTGTAATTAGCAAGACAGTGGATAGATACACACATCTACACAGAAAGCACTGCCTACAGGTGCTGTTTGTTGATGCTGTTGGCTCCTGGGGAAGAGAAATGGATGAGACCCTGTGTTTCCTCCATATCCTTCAAAGGTGAGGAGCGTCCGTTCAGGTGAAGACTGCTGTCACCACGGGGCAAAAGTGATCAGAGTGGGTTTGGTGGCAGTGAAATTCAACTCCTCAGACTGTACTAGGATTTATTGTAACAAAATTTGGCCAAGAGCGCCATATTCCTACCACTTGTGACATCTCAGCCAGAAAAAAAAATCAGCATTTCCCTCACCATGACACCAAGACAAGGCCTTCCTGGGAAGATGGGAGTCCACAGAGGGACAATCTCTCCTGCTAACAGGGAGAGGCTTTCTGTACTGTCAAGGTCATCCTCCTCCCTACGACAGGAGCTTGCCTGTTCTCACCAGCCTTTGTAAGATGAGTACCTCCAAGACTTTACTCAGATCCTGTCAGCTTAGGAGTGACATGCTGCTTCCTGATGATGGCAGCATTGATCATCAGGAACATCATCTGTCACCACCTTCCTCAGGGATAATGCAACCACCAGCAGGGCTGCTACACTTACTGTATTTCAGTGCTTAAAGCCACCATGTTTCTAAATACATGCAAGACTTCTGGTTTTAGCTGTTTGGGGGTTTGTTCAGTGTGTTTTGTTTTGGGGTTTTTTTTTAAACAAACAGACAAACAAAAAACCAGTCTGTTCCTCCAGTCACATAAATATCTGTTAACTACAAAAGACCGTTATGCAACTTCAGCTGCTCTTGTACACTTGACAAACAAGAGGCCTGCTGAGGAATCAGATCACTTCCAGCATGAGCTAGTCAGTCCCCTGAGCTCTGCTGCAGACGGCTATCAAATACAGCCACAGTAACTGGGCTGCACAATCATTTCCAAGTCCTCAGCAACAACACCAAGCAGCACAGGGCACACCACAGGAGCACAGAATCCATCTTCTGACCAGCAACAGAGCAGATGTAGGAATGATGCCCAATTTCATAGCATCATAGAATGGTTTGGGTTGGAAAGGACCTTAAAGTTCATCTAGTCCAATACCCCTGCCATGGGCAGGGACATCTTTGACTAGACCAGGTTGCCAAAAAGCTATCCAATCTGGTTTTGAACACTTTCAGGGAGGGAATATCTATTACCCCTGTGATAGATGTTGTACATCTATCTATACATCTATAGATGTTGTACATAGCAACCTGTGCCATTGTCTCACCACCCTCACAGTACAGATTTTCACCCTCTATCTCATCTGAATCTCTCTTCTTTTAGTTTAAAACCATCACAACTTGTCCTGTCACAACAGGCCCTGCTAAAAAGATTGTCCCCATCTTTCTTGTGGGCCCCCTTCAGATACTGAAAGGTCACAAGAAGGTCTCTCTTTGGAGCCTTCTCATCTCCAGGCTGAACACCACCAACTCTCTCAGCATGGCCTCCCAGAAGAGGGGTTCCAGCCTTTGAATCATCTTTCTGGTCTCCTCTGGACCCACTCTAACAACTTCATGTGCTTCTTCTGTTAGGGGTTCCAGAGCTGGTTGCAGTACTCGGTGGGGTCTCACCAGAGTGGAGTAGAGGAGCAGAATCATCTCCCTCACCCTGCTGGCTGCACTTCTTTTCATGCAGCCCAAGATGTGACTGGCTTCTGGGCAGCACTTACACATTGTTGGTTTGTGTTGAGCTTTTTGTCAACCAGCAATATTTGTTCAAGATCAGTATGGAAGGGAATCATATTCAAAATGCACATTTGTCTAAGACAACACTAGGTGAAAAGCAGTGGAGAATTACATTCCTTGTCTGAGATAATCCATCATGAAACAATGATTTTTGTATTGTGACCCTGGTCTTTGTTCGTAAAAAGAAGTTAAGTAGCTGATTTTTTTTTTTTTTTAAATTTTTTTTTT
>JANHGN010005228.1:26528-50543 GCA_024605025.1 Megaceryle maxima | reverse complement strand
GATTCTTCACTCTCCCAGACCCAGCCACTGTCCCCTGTGACTGGGGTGGTGTGGCTCAAGTGGTTACCAGTGAAGACGGAAGCAAAAATGTCATTGAGTATTTCAGCCTTCTCCATATCCTTGGTAACCAGGTCACCTGCATCCCTCTGGAGAGGCCCCACATTCTCTCTTGTCTTTCTTTTTTCTCTGACATACCTGTAGAAAACTTTTCTGTTATTTTTAATGTCCCTGGCCAGGTTTGACTCTTATCAGGGCTCACAGAATTTGTATTTGACTAAAGCAGTTAGAAACTACATCTGCCCTAAATGAACCAAAAATGCATCAGAAAGAACTGAAAGACAGGACTTAGCATGGCCATCTTTGAGAAAGTCATTGCCATTAACGCACGCTTGGTTTATTTATATACTATAAATAATACTGAAAAAAAAAAAAAAAAAGGCAAGAAGTTGTTCATAGGAATCTTAAATGTCATGTCTGGCCCTGCTAAAATACTCTTTTGGACTAATTTTGAAGCTAGGTGCTCCCTCCTCCAGGTTTGCATCATGAGTGGACACCCAAATGGTAAGGACGTTCCAGAAGAGTGAGTCAGCCACACTGACTGGAAATGTTGCAGAGATTCAGTAACCACAGAAAGTTTAAGATCCTTCTAAAGCTCAATGAGATAAACATTTAAATAGTTCCAGAAAACTGTTTCAACAAACTTCATAGCCTAACAGCTCTTAAATACAAACTCCTTCCATATGGTAACATTCAATGAGGACATTCAAATTGCAAGAGGTTTGGGGTTTTTTTAAACTTACTCACTAGAAACACAGCTAATAAACCTTATTCACATTTTAATATTATTTAGTGCAACAGTAGAAGTACTTGCAATTCAATGCAGAAACTTTTGACAGTTTATGATACATCTAGGTCAGAAAATCCGAGCTATATATCTGCTTGTCATGTCTTTCTGCTGTGTATTTCTCATCCATGGTCAATATTACATCTCCTGGAACTTACGGAGTTCTTGTAATCTGCTGCCAATTCATCAACACAGATTTTACACTTAATTTATAATACATGGTTCTTAGTCAAAGGTGATGATTTGTCTCTTCACTGAATATGTCATACATTTCATATGACAGCAACTGGTGTTTATGGCATATATCTAGCTTTGAGTCTTGGCAGAGTAGGATCCCAGTTTATATAAGGCACTGATTTTGAGTAGGCCACACTTGATATTTTTGCCCTGTTTTTAGGTGAGCACTTTCTCTTGAGTAGCTTTCAGCTATAAAATAGAGAACAGAATGCTTTATGTAAGCAACGAATAGCCTCTTTTTTCCAAACAACTTATACAACGACTTGCTAAAAGGGTAAAAATAACAGTCGAACCTCAGAGCAGTTAAATAATAGCCTGAGACTGAGCGGCTGAAGAAAGGTCTCTATTATTACTCCTTTTTTTCATTTCTGTAATGATTAATGACATCCAAAGCATCACTGTATCTTAGCTGTTAAGACAGGACATGAAGAGCATTCAGTCAGCATTTCTCTGTGAGATACCATACTGAAGAGGATGCAGATTTCTCTGTGTAATTGCCTGGGCCAAGCTAGCTCCATGCATGCCATGCTTCAGAGACCTATTTCAGAAGCTGATGGTGACTGGACAAAAACACCTCCTTTGAGGGAGCACTGAGAGTTATTCTGCGTTGTTAAGAGTGACTTGTATTGCTTCATGTAAAAACATCCTTAGGTGGCTGCTCAGGGTGAGCTCGCTAACTTTTTTCTACTAAAACTTAATAGCAGTAAACTGAAATTGCTCAGAATAGCTGTAAATACAAATACAGATTTTTCACAGGCTTCTCTTCCAGACCACAAGTGTTTATGGTTTCCCCTCAGACCATGGTATTGCATGGCTCAATCTAGAACAATACCTGTGTCCTGAATCAAGTGTGTTTTTACAGAGTACATGTGACCAGGCTAGCTAGTTAGAAGAATGAATACTGTTGAAAAAAATGTTTTAGTCTGTGCTTTGTGCTTGAAGGTCCTTGCTTTTGAGGGCACCACAAGTGATATGTTGACTTTGCTATAAATTCTGTGTCTACACGTTAGTAAAGTCTGATACCATTTGAAAGCAAAAGTTCTCCCCCAAATCAGAGAGTCTTTTGATTCAAAAATTATATAAATAACATAAATCATACTGAAGTCAGCGAATAACAAAAATAAGCTCTTTAAAGTTATTTCCACTCATAAATGGTACAGAAGCCCTTCAAAGAAGCAAAAAGCAGCACAAAAGAATTCAGGCTTTGCCAGCAACAGGCTGTGCTATGCTGGCACAATACAGTGAATGAAGTTGTAGGGATTATGTTTTGCAGTACATCCATCAGACTGGGCTGTGGTAGTGAGGTAGTCTGGCCTTAAAGACCGCAGAAAAATTCCTTGCATGATTAAACAAGAGTAACTTGAGAAGAGTTTCCAAATCCTACTTGCTCTCCCTCTCTAATCTTAGTATTGGAGCCAGAAGGATGATCAATTTACTTAGTGGTTTTCTAACAAAATTAAAGCAAGTCAAAAAGATTAGCAGTTTCCAAAGTGTCTACTTTATTTTGGAGACCTCATCGGTGAGCTTTGTGCCCACGAAGTAATTAACTTCCCTGGAAATCTTTTAGCTAAAACCTTGAATGTGATGGTGCCAATCTTGACCTAAAACCAAAATAATCTTCCATTTTTAAATAGCCTTTTCATTTCAGGCAGAAACCAGCCTTTTCTGATATCCTAACAAGAACCTAATGTCTAATGCCTTTGAAAAGGAGCATTGCTATTAAAAATCTCTACACAAGGTTAAATAAAGCTGCTCAGGGGCCTGTTGAAATGAAAAGCAATTGAAATGTGCCCATGGTGCACAAGTGGCAGCCTCTGAGCTGAGTCCTACCTCTCTAGGATCAGTGAGGTCCCACCCAGTGCCTTTTGTGCTGTAGCTAAAAGAGAACAAAACCAGCTGTGAGGGCAGCATATCTCCAAGGACAAAAATACCTCCTCTTGGTTTTGCACACAAGCAGTCTGTGAATCTCCAAGCTGCAATCATCTTATCCAAGTTGCCTCCAAAGCTCCAGACAACACATCACGTCATTGTCTGAAAGTCTCCTTGGTTAAAGCAGACTTTTCACCTGTGGTACGGATTCCGTTAAAACAGCTGGTATAGGAACAATACAAAGGTATAGAAATGTAAACCACCTTCAGCCTGTGCCACCAAGTTGAGGCAGAATTGACTGTACAGAGAAACCCAATGACTGAACAGCTCATGTCTAAGGTTACTCAGCAGAACTGTGCCGATTGACTTCATTGTTCTTTGCCTGTGAACTTCACAAATGAAGAGGTCATACTGATCTCTCTGCTTCCTAGAACATGCAATTCC
The DNA here is from genome assembly GCA_024605025.1 of Megaceryle maxima. Classification (NCBI taxonomy): domain Eukaryota; kingdom Metazoa; phylum Chordata; class Aves; order Coraciiformes; family Cerylidae; genus Megaceryle; species Megaceryle maxima. The sequence continues at coordinate 47,149 of JANHGN010005228.1, read as the reverse complement.
ATACTGGGGCCCAATTCCGTACTATGCTGTTTCAGGAAAAAAAAAGGCATTTAAATGAATTACACATTTTGCAGTTTCCTTAAGGCATTAGTTTATTTTTGTTTCTAAAACCAAAGTAGTAGTATTTTTTTCTTTAATAGCAGCAGTACCATTGTATTTGAAGCCAGAAGGCATCATCTTCACATACTGCTTTTCAACCAATGAGTTGCATAGATAGTAGAAACTTTTTGTCTCATTTGTAAAGGACATAAAAGCATGGCATCAGCAAACAGCTTGCTTTTGAAACCCTACTTGTTCACTGGTTTCTTTGAGCTTTAGATAGGGATCTTTTGCTGACATCAGTGGGAGCTGGATGAGACCTCAAAGGCAGCCTGCTGAATTGAGAATCTTGAGATACGTCTACTTTACCAGTGACGCACTCCATCATAATCAGAAAGTCACTGAAGTTCTTATCTGATCATTCATTATTATTAAATAGGTATATTGAAGTCAGAAGATGACTCTGTAAGGAAATCAAGTGTCCAAGACTAGAAGACCTATTGCAGTTTTTGAGTAAGTCCTAACACTTGAGAGATATGTTTAAATTTGTGCTCCCATGTTGAATCCTTTTTTGTGGCTGGTTGCACATGCACGGATACGGCCTGGGGGAACATCTTGGCACCTGATTCCTGTTGGAACTCCCTTACCTTCATCTTTCAGCCCATATATCCACACCAAAGGGCAGATTCTGCTTATATCCCTGGGAAGAAACAAGGTGTCACATAGACTTGGTATGTACGTAACACTTGCTATCTGTAGCTGCCATCTCTTTTTCAAAACATGGAGCAGGGGCTGTGGTTAAGCCTTTACACAACAGCTTCAAGGTCATAGCAGTTACTCTGGTGATGAGCTGCCCTCTCAACATCATTTAGTTTCCTGGGCTGGAAATGTAGAGGCAAGGGCAAAGCTTTTGACATCGAAGGGGGGAGGATGGGCAGAGACACTTGGAGGGGTTAGAACTGCTACCAATTGAAGGTGGACTAGCCGGGAACAGGACATATAGAGAGCACATATTCCTGGAGGAGAGAATCAGCAGCAGATGGTGGCTCACTAGAAACAGATTAAAGCAGCTGGTATGGAAACAAGATGTGGTACCAAGGGTCAGTTAAAAAAACTGAGAAACCTGGGTTAATTTCCCTCCTTAGCATCAGAAAGTTCAAGCCCCTGTGCCCCATTTCCCCAGAGAATAACAACCTCCACACTATCAAATAACCTGGAGAGAGGTGGTGAGATGAACTCTGTGCATGCATAAAGATTCATTTCCCCTCCCACCAACTGCAGAAGTGCTCCTGCTCGACAAAGTGTACAAATCCTGATGCCATTACTATCAACACAGATAAGTTCATTGCGTTATATATACACTAACTTGCCCTTCAGCTGTGTCCCTAGCTAACATACCTGCTGTCTTTCAGCCAGTGACTTCTTTCAGGCACAATGGCATTCTGGGCAGCAGAGCCCAGCACTGCTGAACCCAGCATGGCTGGTAGGTGACAGTTTACAGGCACCCACACTTAAAATCTGCTTTCACCTTTGACATTCAGCTATGGGATAGGCTGTGATGTTTAAAATTTACAAGCATAATAAATAAAATTACCTTTAAGCATTAAGTACATTAAGCACTTCCTGAACTGCAAATATATCCTTGTCTAAGTCCAGAGCTGAGCACCACTACTGTCATCACTCCCAACAGCAAGACAGACAAGACTGTTCTGAATACTCCTCCTGTTTTTTTTCCATAGTAAGACTGTCAGGGGGAAAAAAAAAAAAAAAAAAAAAATCTTTTCTTGTTCAAAGCATAATGGTTTTGCTTATAGATGAGGCATACTTTGTACACAGAATACAGAAATGAAAAATGCACAATAGATGTTTGCGGTATGTTTCAGAAACACTAAACTATATAATATTTAGAAGTGGTTGATTAAAACAAAAAAAACCAACCACATTGCTGTAGATGTTGAAGGCATAGCCTTTTTATCTGCCATTAAACTGCTCTATTTTTGAGGAATCCTGAATTTGGTAATGCAGATAAACAACTAAGCCAGCATTTCCTTATGATATGTAGCTCTGAGATATAATACACGGTTACTGGAAGAACAGTGTAACACTACGAAGTAGAATTTGTAAAATTCTGCTAAAATAAAATTATTTACTGAGAGCAGCAATTCTCAATGGTAGGAGGGCTGTCATTCACTGGAGGGCTCCAACAAAGGCCAGTCACCAGCTGCTAGCTCCTCTGCTTTCAGTTGCTCAACTCTAATAATTTTTTTACGTGACTATTTCACAACTACATCTGCTGCCACCGCTCCAAATTCGGCAAAGAAGGGGGAACAGTAGGACAAAATTGTTTCTAGTGAATCAAAGGACACAACTGCCAGTGGAAGCCTTTCTTGAATAAATAATGGTCTACAGGGAAGAAGATAAGTCTTTTGTGAAGAGCAGTAATCATTTTATAAGTACATTCATGGGACTGCAGCTGGTAGAAGCTGAGCGATTTTTGCAATCTCTGCTTTCTGATTGAGAGCAGCAACACTGGGGTTTTCACTGTTCGTGGAATTCAAGATGAGAATACACAAAATAATGTCTCAGTTCCTTAGATGTCTCCCATTCTGGCAGATAAGCAAATCCAGTACACTGGTGTGAAAAAATAAAACCAGCACCTTTACAAAAAGAATGCTACTTTTTATTTTCAAATGCTGTAAAAAGCCTCATATAAATTTTTATAATGCTTCTATGTAACTTTCCCAACCACAACTAACCCAACAGTCTAGGAAAAATATAGCAGTTGCCATTTTGACTCCAAGAATGAGCTGCTGTAATAGATCAACATTAAAAGGACATGGTACAGTATGTTACAATGCTTGTAATTGCTCGTATTATTGAAAAAGTGAGAGCACTTCCTAAGCATTAGAGTATAACCGGGCTAAACTGCAGTATTCCCTACTTGCCGTTGCAGAGGAGGAAAGTCACCTCTTTCCAAGGAGCCAACTCAATGCCCTTTGTACTGCTTATGCCCATTTATCTTAGTAGTGTGGAGAGCTTTCAGCAAGCCCCTTTGCACTTAGGTGAATTCACCCACGTCAGATGCTATTATTCCATACTGTATCCAACGGCTCAGGTGTTTAACAATTGACCTATAAAAATAACACTTATATAACTCTCCAGCAAGGCAAATTTAACAGTGCAAATGCAGTATCAACAATATTTGATTTCTGAATGCTAGCAATTTTTTTAAACTCCTTTTGCACGCAAAACAACCTCTGCTGATGGCCTGCACCTCAGGCCACCCACTCATGCTGACTGGAGATGGAACAAAGTGCAAAAGCTCAGCTGTGTTTCCCAATCCAATCTTCCTCTCCAGTTTCAGAGTATTCAGATCCAGAATTTGGATTCAGGCTCACCACTGCCATTGATGCACTCGAGTTTTCCCTGCTGGAAACTTCCCAGCAAACTTCCGATAACAATTTGCATACACAATTCCACACATTAACAAAAGTTAACAAAACATACTTCCAGAAAATAAATTTTCACATGGTTGCAATCATCAAGCCATTTCAGGATCTTTGGTACTCCAAGAATAAGAAAAATAAATGGCACAGTGACAAATATCGCCAAAGGAAAAACCACAACCATCCAAAGGAATAAGACAAAATAATAACAAAAGATATGTCGCACTTCTGTGTTTTGAAAGCCAGTGTAGATTAACCTTCCATTCTCTTTAATCCATTACTGTGTCACAGTTTCACCTTTTAAAAAAAATAAATCTATCATCCTAAAAGCAGTAGTTAATATTGTTTAACTTGACTTACTGATTAAAATAATGCTATGTTTAAAAAACAAAATTAAAAAAAAAATCAACTACCACAATGCAGGAGTTTATGCTAAATAGGCTGCAGGCTGTTTCCCTATGGATATAACTCCTATGTGAACACTGATATGATTAATCATTTGCAATTTTAAATGAGTATTATCTTTAGTGTTACAAATATAAGGGTTGAGCTTTTTCCCAAGTTTGTAAACCAGTGAGTATGTACAGACAGTTGTTTAATAGATAGATTTAAATTAAGCATTGATCTCCCCTCCCCCAAACCCCATAGGAAAAAAAAATAAATTAAAAAAAAAAAATCACCAGTATTACTAAGCATCTGCAGTTTCTGTGAAACTTATCTTGTCTTAGCAAGTTCAAGCAAAGACTTCTTTTTATATCACGCAAATAAGGTTGCTGTGGTCTTTTGAAATGTGTTGCTTGAAGGAATTCCACTTCTGGTGCACATAGTGACCCATGAATATGATTGGAAAATACAACAAAAATTCTCTTTTGTATAGCAATGTCCTTCAAGGCCAAATTTGTATCTCGGATATTTTCTGCCCGAGCCCATCTGTCGTGGTAGAATGGATCGAAGGCTTTAGAAAAGGCATTTCCTTTCCTGAGAAGGCTCAGGAGCTGCCAGGGCAGTGGCAGAACAAAGGCTATAAGCATAAAGGTAGATTTAATTGTGTGGTTTTGGATATATCTTGGATAGATACAAGTTGAACTTCACTACACTGACAGGGCTAAAACAACTCTGGAGAATATCTGAGGGATTTTACCCTCAGAAAGATCTTGCCCTTTTGGCAGTTAAAGGGTGATAATTAGTGTAAGGTCTGCAGGGAAAAACTGGTAGACAAATGATCTGTTCCTACAGAAGTTTAACATAACACTGTATAAATTGGATGGGCCCTGAGGCACTGCTTACTCCTCTTTGACAAGCTGAAAACTAAATTTTTTTTGTAGAAATGCAGTATAAATAACAGCTATGAGATGCTTGAAGGGAGGCAAAATACTGGGGGAAAAGACATCATTGAATCCCTTCAAGAACCCTGTAGCTGTTGAACTGGGGAAGACAACACATGTATCAGTAAACCACTAATGCACAGAAATCTTGCTTGTAAACGATCTCTTATGCAGCGGATGAAGACCCCAATGTGTTTTTAAAGCATACAAATAATTCTGAGCAGCTGATACCATGGTGCCTAATAGCAATAAATATTTCTCTAGTGGTTTTATAAATAGTCACTTCCATTTTGCTGCAAAAGCCAGTCTAATGGAGTCTTTCCTACTGCATGCCAAAACATCCTCTGCTTCACGCTGATGGGTGCTGCAGAGGTTTTAGAGAACACCTTTCACTTGTGTTCAGAGGAGGAACTTGTTCAGTTACTGGGATACAGTTCATTGCTGTAAATCTCTTTTGTAACCAGAAAATTACATCACAGAGCTCTCCTTTATTGTGATAGATTCAAGGTACTGCAGATAATGCAGATACAGGCAGATAGGAGATAAATTTGCCAGTGACCAGATAATTGCAAACTGGTCAGGGAATGCAATTTAGTTCTGAACTGCTGTTGTGAGAAGTAAAAACATACCCTGCAACATGGAGGGATTTCTGCTTCAGTTCCCTTGAGCTGGGAGAATAAGACCTGTCTCTGCTGTCAGTTTTTCACCATCCTGCATACTGGGGAGAATAGCATTTAGATGCTCTGCCTAATTCAGTTGCAATTGGTTATGGCTCCTGGAAACTGGTCTGCAGACTATGTAATCTCATGTTTCATGTTAGATGCAGATACCAGAAAGATGATGGAGTCCATAGGAGAGTCTGCATCTAGAGGGGCACCCTATTTCCTCTAGCTTGGCAGAGGCTGCTATGGGGTATTCTGGAAAGGAAAGGCTAGAGCAGGATTCCTTCTGCTTAGAGGTTCTTAGACAAAAAAAAAAAAAGAAAAGCAGCAATTTGATCACTTTTCTAGGATGCATTTTGTGTAGACAGAAAAGGCTACTTGAATTAGGAGTAGCAAAAAGATGATCTGCTTTACAGCAGAGACAGGAATGCAGTCCTGGAAACTCTGCCATCTCGTCAGAACTTGGTCTCAGAAAGTTTCCCTTCTGTTAAAAGTCTTCATATTTTTTCTCCAGATTCCTTTTTCTTCGGAAGTTGTCAACAGGCATCAGTATCTTGAACAGTAATACCCAGCAGAAATACAACTGAACAGATCACAGGGACTGCCTCACCACCACACATGGTGGGGAAAAAAGGAAGAAAGAAGAGGGATGATGGGCTGATAAAGCCCTTCAGTGGGGAGAAGAGACAGTAGGCAGGGTACAATTAGGCTCACAGGATACTGCTATTGAAAATAATTCAGTGTTGCCACACTCATGGGGTATCTGCAGACCACAGCTGGAACACCCTCAAGCAACTGCTCAGAGAATTTTGCGAATGTGGGCAATGTTGGGTTGTTTTTTTTTTTTATACTGCATATCTAAAACCCACCAGGTAAGCAGTATAACAATGCTGCAAAAAATGATATGGTTTACTCCTGGATGGATTAGATGGTTTACAGTACAAACAAAGCCACAGTACAGAGGCATAATTAACCGTTCTACACACATAGGCAGTGCAGTTAAAGGGATGTACGTTCCTTTTATTCCAGTACCTTTGTGTAATAAAGTTAACAAAAATATTCAAATATTAATAAAAAAAAGAAGCAAAAAAAAGCCAAAAAAAAAAAAAGCCAGCTGGCACTGCCAACTAATTCCTGTAGTAGTCTTAGAAATTCTAATCCTGTAGAATTTCCTTGTGAAGGTGATACGCACCAGAGTCAATGTATTGATAACTAATGCCAAGCGGGTCTGGTGATGCAGCTACCTGAGGTTTGTATTTTTATTCTCTCGTGGGTTTTGTGTTTTGTTTCACAACTTCCCAGCTTTCATGTATGAAGGGATCGAGCCACGCTGCGTGAGCCCTTCAAACCTCTTGTAGGTATAATTGAGAAAAACCCAGTCTTTGGATTTGTAGTCGGGTTCCGTTGTGTTTGGCACTAGAATTCAGAAACAAAAGTAAGAAGAAAACAATTAAACTCAGCGCTGCTTCTGAGAAGACTTTTCACAGAGCACCAATATGAAACACCCCCAAGCTCTTATTTCCCTAGTCAGCAGAAATTCCTTGAAGAAACCCTGTTATTAATCAGGTCAGTTGCCTTTTGTTAATGGTCTGAGAAGCATTTTTATTTCAGCATATGCATCTGAAGTAGAAAAAGCTTTTACTTTTGTTCGGGTTTTAGTTCGGTTTTTTTTTTTTTTTTTTAGTATGTCTACACACTGCAACAGGTTCCCACATCTCAACAGGAACCTCAGAAACACCCACAGGATATACAATTACAAAAGCCACAGCCTTTAGGATGATCCACGTACAACAAACACGTACACATATCACGTTATCCTTACCACAAACAAGAAAGAGGTATCTTTTTCTCCCAAGAGAACTACACGTATCATGCACATATTGCTCTCCTAGGATTTCCGATCTACTTACAGCTTCAGCAAGGCTCATACAGCCCACATGACTGGTGTGCTGCACGTGGATATTCAGTACCCTGGAATTCTGTATTTAGCTCTCTGGTTGCTGCTTTTACAGTTCTATAGCAATATTTTCAACTCAAGATGCCAAACACCTATATCAAAGTTTATATTGAAGTATCTAGATGTACAGTAGCATTTTCAGTGGTTCTGAAATGCCAAAACCAATACAGATGGACTTGGCATTATGCAAATAAGGACTTAAGCAGTTTTAACTTAGGCACTGGACATCGATTACTCTTGCACTGTAAGGACAAACTTCCTTGTCATTAAATAAAAGCCATTTCAGGGGAAAAAACCAAACCAAACCAAAACAAAAAACCCCACAGCTTTTTGATAATTCTTACGGTTGTTAGCACATCTATACTTGCCTGTTAATTAATCATTGCTATATATCTGCCTATCTTTAGGCCCTTAATTGAGAAAGTGGAAGATGGAAGAATTTGCATGTCAGAGAATCAATCATTTATGTATAAGTTTTGTACTATTTGCCAAAAGAAATCAACAATAAAAAAAAACCTTAAATGATTTGCTCATAAATCACTATGTTAAATAATCACAGACCTGAAAATTTCTGCCTGCAAATATGTGAACATTTATGTTTGACATGTAACTCAAAAGTAATTAAAGATCAAACGCAAATCAGTGTGTAATGTTTTACCCGAATTTCTTAAGACAGACCATATAGTAGAAAACTGTTTTTTTCTACTTGCTATAGATGAAAACCACTTTTACTAATATATTTAACTGTTAAAATCTGTGGGTGGTTTTTTTTTTCCCCCCTTCAAAGTTCTAAGGAAGTAGAAGCTCTGAGAGATTACAGGTTTACGTGCATATATTTGAAAGACAGTCTCTAGATCAAGTCTCTATATTACCTTGATTAGGGTCTTGGAAAAATTAACAACAAAAGCATCTTGTGGCACCTCAGACAGAAATTTGGAAATTACAATGACAGACTCACCTGGCTGTAAAATATCAGATTCAGGAAATTCATCAAAGTTCGAAGTATCATCAATACTTTTGATTTCTATAGGGATTGCAGCTGGCCTCTCCCTGCAAACAGAAATGCTAGAATAGTAAATACTATGAAGAGATACATTAAGTTCCAGTTTTAACTTAGCTTTTGTATGGGGAGTTACAACTCCCTATTAATTTAAAGTACAGAGGTTCCCCATAGTCCATCAGAGGTGTACCTGACTCCCCTGGTTTGCTAACATCACGAGGAGATTTACTGGTTTCCTATCTGGCATTAGTATAATCTTGGCAAACTTGGGGAAAACAGTTTTCCCATTAACTGAAAGAGCATTCCACACTTCTCTGCCAAAACAACTATCGCTACCATCTTGGTCGTCACCAAGAACCACTGTGGTTACCTTCATTTCATAAACCCAGCCTACCCAGCCGAGCAGGATTTAACTTGCATTTGTAGCCATCAGATCTGTTGCTTCACAATTCCAGGGCTTGTCAGCCTGGACCTCCTCCAAATACCTTGCGACTGTATCTCCCATTTTTGACAGCTGGCAATCTCTCTCAACACAAAACAGGATGGCTCTGACATGTTACTGCCTTATTAGCTCAACAAAGAGGCAGCCCTTTAAAAGGTTTTAAGGTGGCTTTCATAGTTGCTTGAAGGACCTGTCCCACGAAAGCATTCAAACTGGAACATGGCACTGTGGGAAAGTAATTAATTTACACCTATAAACTTATTACAGGTGTAATTATTACAATTACAATTAAATCCACTTCTGGGTGGAACAGGGAAACCATTTTGCTAGGTTGCCAAATCTGTCATGAACAGATATGTTACTGCTCTTGCTGCTGATTAGTGTCTCCCACTCTGACAAGATAAGTTAAATGAGGCTTCCTGCACCAGAGGAGGTGAGAAGTTCAAGAGCTGGACAAGCACACGCCCATGGCAGGGATTTCCATGTAGAAAACTGCAGCATTACTGAAAGAGCAGACTACCTCCAGCCTTAAAGACAGCTGTACAGTAGCCAGCATTTCAAGTGAAAGCATCCACGCAACCTCCAAAGTCTGCTCTAAAGGTATAACTGCTTGGGGTATGCGCAGATGTAGCTCAGCATCTGCAAGCACACGCTTAGGCTGGAACTGGTAGAGCTGCCTCAGCCAGGCCCTCTACACAGGCCTGGCCCTGCAGAATTTGGCCACAGAGGCTGCAACTCTGAGGTGAGTCAGCGCCTCTGCCCAGTGCTCTGTAGACGTACCAGTTCACTCAGGTGTGGCATCTGCAGCGTGCAGTAAAGACATGCCCTGTGTTTTCCTCCTACTTGCTGCCTCTCCTCTTCATTCATCTAATTCCCCTGCATTTTTGGAATAGAGTTTGCTTTTCTTGTGCTCCTATTACAAAAAAAGTCAATTATAGCAATAGCTGCAGAGTCCATTACTACTGGAAGAGGAGATCTCTGCTGTTATCAGAGCATACGTCACTGAATAAAACAGCCACCCTACCACACTTCCTTTCTATCCTGGGCACTCTGGGGGGAGTTGGAGGCATCTCAAGACAGTTAAAGTCTGATCAGATCTATGAATGTCAGCAAGGCCTAAAAACCTTCTCTGTCATCCACCTACTGCCAGTAGCTGCCTTTGAAAATAAAAGATGTACTAGAAGTAATTATCCTTCATATATCATAGTACATGAAATTCTTGCTTTCATGGCTTTTGTATAGTGTATATACATACACTATATATACATAGTGCGTAGATATATATACAAACCTGATATGTCCCCAGTCCACTCCTTCAAAAAATGGGTGACTTTTTATTTCCTCTACTCCATTACTACCAATTCTATTTTCCGAGTCGATGCAAAACCTGAAAAAGTGGAAAAATAAAGGAAATGCTACAAGAATGCAGACAGAAGCAACACCAAATAAAACTGCCATGGTATCCTGTATCAGGAATTTGAAGAAGTTCTTTCAAATTGTTCCATCACTTGGGGTAATGTCTTCACAGCCTGTTGCATCCAAGAGAGAAGGGAAATAGTTAAGAATCCCCTAACAAAACAAACAAACAAAACCCCAAACAAACTAAGATGACAGTAATTTACACATTTCTAATCTGTTGCATCCCCATCCTCAAGGTTTGTGAAAAGTTGATGCAAGTTCTAGCCCTGCAAGATTAGTTTGGAATGGTGGCTTTAGTTCCTACCACTGAAAACTCCTCTGCATGTTCTCAACTATTTAAAAATCCACGTTTCAAAGTCAAACAGGAATGGATACACCTAGTGAAGTAGGACTGTGCTCTCAGGTCACATTTTGGAACTACAAGCCAGACACATTCAAAAGATGCCACGTCCCTGGTATGCCTTTCACCCTCTGTTTCTTCTCCTTAGAGATCCAGCTGCTGGTGGTATTTCCAATACAGCTCAGACTCCAAAATGCATTGCCCATTTATGAGAAGCAGCTGTGAGGAAGTCAAGTAAGAAGAAAAAGGCAAGATTTGAGACAGAGAGAGGGACTGTTACTGGCTCAAGCAGGCAGAAGGAAAAATATCAGCTGGTTGAAAAAGACTGAATTATCTCATCAAGGATATGGGGAGCATAGCAATGCTTAGCCTAGGAATTCATTAAAGCCTAGCAGTCTTTTGCATGCGTTAGCAAAGATGGAACTACTTTATATTTTTACACTGTCCTTGCAGTCTCTCTGAGGAAGGCAAAAGGTGCCAACAGTGACACAAAGAGGGAGGTTTACAGTAACAGGACAAAACACCCGCGTCAACCAAAAAGCTTGATCTTGCTAAGTGTGAAGTCACCTGACAGCCTCCTGGAAATGGGGACTACTGGTAGCATAGGGATGGGGGCCTCATGTTACTCTCTTAAAGGTCAGCTGGCCTTTGTTAAATGAAATTTTGTTTGCCTAGATGAGCAAAGCCTCTGGTGGTTGATTTAGTTATCCTGAACTCAATCTCTCCACACTATCTCATCATCCAGATTCACAAGGCACTTTTCACATCAATCCACACTGATGCAAAACAAGGTCACCTTCTTGCTAGTTAGTGACATTTTCAGCAGGTAATTAAGTAGAAAGGCAAGTTAGGTTATAAACTGTCTCCAATTATAGACTGTAATGTTCTTTTATGTTCTTGTGTCACTTGGGGGGGAAAAACCCTACCTGCCTATATTTCTATCACGGCCCAGGCAGCTGGTTGATGCCAAGTACTAATAATAGACCTCAAACCTTGTAACAACAGTTACCCAGACCAGGTCTCACAATTTGTCAGGCTTTGTCCAAACTTCAGCTTATTTTAGTTGGGTTTAATTGGCAGCCATTAAAATAAAGAAACTTCAGCTTTGTCTGCAACTTCTTTAAGTTGAAATATGTTATCTAAGTTGTCCAAGTTGTAATGCACAAAGTGCCTAAGGGCCAGGTATTTGATTGTTGCCTACTCTGCTGTTTTGACCTCATTTTAGTAAATTGTCTAAAACTACAAATATTTTACCCTGATTTAAATCCTTCCATTCATGTAGAAAAACTAATACATTCAAGTAGTCACTGTATAAATAAACTTCTGACCAAGATTTATTAACAAATAAACTGCCTGAAATATCTGAAAATGCCCCAAACATGGCCAAGACTGAGGAGGGAGAAATCCTCAGCAGCAACACCGTACTCTTTACAGCAAAGAGCTTGGGATGCTGACAACGTGCAGGAGAGATTAACTGGGACTCCAGAGAAACTGATACTGAAAACACAGTAAAACTGTTCTACACAAACTTATGCCTGGTGCTGTGTTGTTCAGTGAGTAAATCCAAAGCATCCAAAGGATTTCTGTTCAGTGTATGAAGTGTTGGCGAATGATTATTTTCTAATTCCCTCTGAGAAGAGAAATTTTTGTGTTAATCACTTCTTTTTCTTTCCTTTTTTAGTCTTCTCCATTTCTCTGGGTACTGTGGCACAAATCAAGATCACTACAGCTTATGCCTTCACATTAAACAAATATCAAAGGGAAAAAGACTACAAAAATTAAATACATAAAAATCCACAAAGGATGGCAACACAGAAGAAATCAATTTTCTCTCCAATCTAAAGCTTCTTTCTTGCAGAATGGAAAATTAACCTAGTAGAAGATGACTAAGTCTGGGTGAGTGGCTAGAAGGGGGCTTTTGTTACTGACCTTAGAATTAAATCCTTTGCTTTCTCTGAAATGGGCACCTCTGGAGGAAATACCAATGTTTCTTTCCAGTTCATAACTTTCCTGTAAGTCTCTTGTGGCGTTTCTGAGCAGAAAGGTGGATACCCTGCACAAAGAGACAAATTAACAAGGTTTTCCCAGAAGAGGAAAGTGACCTGAGCATCTCCTTTTGCTACTATGGCTCCCAAATCTAACGAGTAGTACTGGCCAAAAGTTTTCTTTTTTGTCATGCAACATTAAAGGTTATTTTGTAGCTTCCAAGTAAGCAGACAAACACCCCCCCCAACATTTAATAGTGAACACTTATTCACTGGAACAACTGAGACATCATCTCTTGCTGTCTTCTTGGAAAGGTGAAAGGACTTTAATGTTTTCTGGAAGCTGAGTTTGGGGCTTAGTTCAGGTAGAATTGAATGAAATTCTGGTACTTCCACTATGCAAGGGATCAGACTTGGTGAACTAATGGACCCCATTACCTTTGAACGATTCTTAAGTTGGGGTCTTTAACATACCTATTAGCATTTCATACATAATCACTCCCAAAGACCACCAGTCACACAGCTTGTTGTACCCAGTCTGCATAAATACTTCTGGTGCAATATAGTCTGGGGTTCCAACAGTAGAATACGCCTGGGGGAAAAAAAAAAAAAAAAGAATAAACTCCTTAAAAGATAAATACTATGTTTTTATACTTGACAATACCTTTTCCTGGGAATTCACATTCTTGTTACTTGGATGGACAAGAACCTTTTATTTGAGAATTCATGGTATCTAAAATAAAATCCCAGTAACATTACTCTTTTGCATGAGGAAGCACAGAGAACCTTGAAAGTAAATGGAAATCATCCTCCTAAGCGTGATAAAATCATAGGATATTCCCACTGCAATATCAGAAGTTCAGCTAAGGTTTCAGGTAACTGTATTACTAAAATACCCAACAAGTTCTGTTGTTCTTTTAGTTGTGTTTTGTTTTGGGGGTTTTTGTTTGTTTGTTTTGTTTCCTTGGGGTTTTTGTTTGTTTTTGAAAGAGGGAGAACCAGTGGTAGATTCCCGTGTGTGATTCTCATGAAAAATTAATTGCAAAATTAACTTGCACTCTTACTGGACCCAGGCTCCATCTGTTTAACCTGTTAAATGGGTAGATGATGCTGATTCATGACTAAATCTTGAGAATTTCTCTTTCATTTGTGGGAATTTCTCTTTACTGGCAGAAAAATTTGCACAGGGCAGAGGGGGAAGATCAAAAGCAAAACCCAAAAAACTAAAAATCCACAAAAAGCAGTTTTGCTAGAAAAATCTATTATTTCCATTTTTACATTCATTCTCATTTGTCTGACCAAAAACAAACAAAAAAAACCCCTTAATCTTCTTGAACAGAGGTGAGACATTTAACTTTGAACCAACAGAAAGCCAAGAATATGGCTCTTTTTCAAATAGCATTGATACAAGCTGCCATTTTGGCTTTTTATTCTCTCTCTTGGACTGTCTCATGATTCATCTAGCTTCACCACACAGTTCTGCCATGTCAGTCTTTACTGACCTGGAGACGTAGTCTGAGGATCTAACTCCAAGTGGGAGTAAGGGCGTGATACAGCCCCTCTGAGGAAGCACGATTGCAATGTAAACTCATTAAGGATCATGAGGAGAGGACAAAAAAAAACCCCAAATCTTTTTGGGAATGCTGCAGCAGATCCCTTTTTAATCTGTGTGCAAAATAAAAAGTTTCAAAATTTGAAAACTGAATTTTTTTGTAACTGCTGTTTGGTGAAATTCATGAGAAGCACTGAAATTCTGAAATCCCACAGCTGACAGATACTTTCCTTTGATTCAGTTAATGTCAAAGCTTCTTTCTTACTTGACCACTCTTCATTACAAACCTAGGCTGCAGCACCAATGTGTGCGCCCTCCACTGTCCTGCCATCATACTCCTCTTCAGCTGAAGGACAAACAAGTTTTGCCCCCAACTCTGAAACATAACCACACAGCTCACATCATCTTGTGACAATGAACTGCAGGAATTAAACCCAGGAGTTCAGAGAGTGTCAATACCAGGTCAGTTTAGGAGACAAACTCAAGATACAGCTTTAAGTCAGTTGCTGACACCTGAGGTTAGTGAGTCCAGATGCTGATATGGGAAACAAAGGCAAAGAGAAGAGCAAGGTGCTGATGGTCACAGCTCTGAAAACAGACAGACAAAGCAACACTGATCTCTAGGGTATTCTGCAACTGGGATCACTAGATCACCTTTTTGGAGGTTTTTTTGAGTTATTAGCAATTTTGGGAGTTTGAAGAAAGTAACAACTTTTAACAGATGAGGGCCTTTCCTTTTTTAAAACCCTGTCACATTAATGCTGAACTTTTATTTAACATTTTCTGTAAACAATTCAAAAGAAAAAAACCCCAAACAATTTTATTAACTCACCAGCTGTCGCCTGTTCTTCTTCCACGTTTCTGCTTTTCTTTTCGAATTCATGTTCTGAAATGCTAATTTACAAACTAGTAATTAGATAGTTATTATGCAATAATAGTTCTTAGATAATAAATGCATTTTGAGAATTAAAATATTTATAACATTCTTTTCTCAAAGAATAACTATTTTCTATCTTTAGAATGCTTTAGTCTACAAACAAATACTTGATTATAACTGGAGATAGAAGCACGATAATGAATAACTACTGTCCAATTTACAGATGAAACTTGTGTAAGGACACGTGATCAGCCATTCTAAATCAGAACACGCTAAAAGTTTTACAGATTGATCTGAGATCAGAAGCACTTACTGTTGCAGCTGCCAACAATATATTCAGATATGGGTGCTAGTTTTTTAAAGCAATAAGTGAAGAATTCAAGAAGAACTGCAGAGGAATTTTACAATTGCAGAATAAACCCCCGATGTGGGTGTGTCACCGAGGCACATTGGTGAACAACTTCACTCTTATGAAAAGCTTCAGGAGATTGTCACCAAAGTCAGTGACATGAAAGCCATGTCCCTTCTGAAAGAGCTTTCTGTATCTTCACTAACATTAGTAAAATACATTAAAATATAGACACGTTACATTATGTGTATTTGTACCTGTGTACGAATGTGCAAAAATACATTAACACTGCAGAAATCATAACTTCTTCCCTGTGAAATGCATCTAAGACCCAGGGAATGTGCATTTCCACTTTTCCAATTAAATGCAATCAGCCTGACCAATCTTGCTTACCCTAGCAGAAATAAATTATGAGGTGGCATAGCTGCAGCTCAAAACTCTTTACATGTTTTACTAGGACACCTTATACTTACAGAAGTCACTTGGCGGGTTGTGGGTAAGGTTCCTGTAGAACTCAGTTCTGTGAGCTTTCTTTAAACCTGTGCATAGCCCAAAATCAGACAGCTTTACATGACCCTTAAAAAAAAAATCAGATAAGATAAAAATGTGATTTAGAAAGGCAGTGCTTGAAAGAAAGTTTTAATGCCTTCTCAGGCCATGATGGGCTTACTACATAGGACTACCAAATTCAGGACAAATAGGTAAATAATGACTGAATCCTGGTGTACTGTGAGAAATGTTTTCTGTCAAACAGGTTATTGCCCCCTGGGAATGGTTACATCTAAAGTTCTGCAACAGCTGAGGGCATCTAGTTTGCTTGGTTTTGCTTTGAACTGGATACCACTAAGATCGATGCCTCCAGGGCAAAATTCCTTTGTTTTGTTTTGAAGGTAACCTGACTTTAGTTTGGTTTCAAGACATCAGTGCCAGATAGTCTACAGACTTGGGTATGATGCTTACTGGGTCCATTTTATGGCTTGCTATAGTCAGTTGAACAGAGTATTTCTGCTGGTGAGTGGGAAATAAAACAAATTAAATAACTGTAGGAATTGAACTGATTATTTAGCATTGCCTGAATGCTTTGTGCTTTCATTCATCTTGAAGTTGCTAAGTATATCAGTTTTTAATGTGTATGAATATGAGAATATGGACATGGCTTGCCTTAAGAGCCTTAAAGGGGTTAAAAGGCTTTCCAACAAAACACAAGGGTGGTTTTGCTTAAAGTATATTGATGTCCTATAAGGAAAAGATAATGACTGTGTTTTGTCTTTAGTCCAGCTAGTTTAAGTCACCAGTGTGGCACTACTAGTTCCCATTGATTAGCACCACTATAAATGGTATTACCTAGAGATTGAGGTCGTTAAAGCATAGGCAGTTTACATGCACATTACATGCCTTGGCATCCAGCAGAAGGTTGTCTGGCTTAATATCTCTGTGGATGAATCCCAGCTGGTGAATAGCATCTATGGCCAACACAGTTTCAGAAATGTAGAACTGTGTCTCCTCCTCTGATAAGGTGTCTTTCTTCATTAGTAAGGTCATCATGTCACCTAATCAAAGAAGAAAATACAGCTTAGAAATCAGAACATTTTCATCAGAAGACTAATTGTAAGTGAAACCCCAGCAGAATCCAAATGTAACCTTGTGATTGGCCTTATAACTACTAATTAGAAAACTATTACTGCAAGGACCTACAAACCCAATGTACTTTTTTAGTAAACTGGATGTAAAACTGTTGAAAACCCTAAATATGAATTTTAATTGAATAGCCCAGGAAGATATAGTGAATTTTAACACGCACAACATATATTGCACAAATAAGCTGTTTAAACAGGAGTGGGGGGGGGTTGGCTTTGTTTTTACTGTTAATTGCTTCAGTAGGAGAAAGCAGAACATTGGAATACAGTAATTATTTAACCCAAGCCTGTTAACACCCCTTCAAAACTTTTTTTCTTCCCCTAAAAATCAGGAATTGTTACATTACTGAGTCTTCCTTTAAAACAGCACTGAATGTATTATTACAAATTACACAGCATGCTTGTTTCTAACATTTTTTGAAGCTGACTACAAAAGCTAAAAGAAGGGCTTGTATCACCTAACACCACAACATACAGCTTACCTCCAGGTAAGAACTCCATGATCAGGTATAGATTTCTTTTATCCTGAAAGCTGTAAAACATTTTCACCACCCAGGCTCCATCTGCTTCAACCAAAATGTCTCTCTCTGCTCGGATATGGGCTACCTAATTTTAAAAATTACTATTAATAAAGGACAATTTAAATATTTCAACAAGGATCACCTTGTTATATTTCTAGTCTTACAATGTATTTTCATGATCTTCAGCAGAAACTATTTTTCATGCTCTTTTCATACTCATATTTTTCACAGATTTTTACTAGATCCTATAAAGTCCTCACAAAATACCCACCAGAAACTCAAAGAAATCAATTCAATGTTGCTAATAACTGTTCACAGAACTCTGCAGAAGGAGATCTCTAGAAACACAAAACGTAGCTTGTTAAGCTGTTTTTATTTGTTGGAAAGAACTGACAAAGCTGATAGAGAACTGCAATTCCCTTTTTAACTGTACCCTAAAACGAAATGGGAACGTTCAGAAAAATTACAGAGCCCACCACCACTCTAAGTGACGAAGTTGGCCCAGAACTAACATGGTGACTACCATGTTAGTGAGGAGCTGGGCAAGTGAATCTGGAAACATCTGACCTTGTTCAGGATATTCCAGTCCCAGCTGAGGCTTTGAAAATATATGGAGAGCTGCTACCCCATAAATTCACTTGAAACTACGAATAATGGAGATGGGGTGGGGGGGTAGGGGGTGGTGCCACTAGAATGTACCCTCATCCTGAAGGAAAACAAAAGGCTTGCGCGTGGAAAAATATTTCTTGTCAGATTTTCATTAGTCATACTCCAGAAAGCAATTCCTGGAGAGAAAAATATATGTAACACTATATTCCAGCTTTGAGGGCTATTTCTAAGAAGTAGCAAACAGCCTTCTGCATCTCTTCTCCAATTCTACTGGCCAGGAGCATCTTTACATGTATGTGTACTTTTTACAGGGTTTCACAGGGCAATAGGTTCTCTCTGTAGTAGGCACTCCAACTTTGATTTATCTAGCTCTATCTATTCTTGTTAGAAAATACTTCTTTCCATTCTCCACTCCCCAGTGTAGCTATAAAATATAATATTAAAACCTTGCTTAAAACACAGCCAGGGTATCTTGTAGTGCTGTCAGGCTTGAGGAAAAAAACACCCCACCCAAATATAAGAATATTAAGATTTGTGTCCAGTGTTGCTTTCCACTGAAGAAATAAGCCAATGAAAATTACAACAGATAAACACTCTCCAGGGAAGATTACCCTCCCAACATAAATGGAGAGGCTGAGCTCAGCCTCCTTGCTACATCAGGTTATGAAATAGGGGAAGGGCTTCAACCAGGGGGCCACATCCCCCTGGCTGCTGTGTAGAACATGCTGCTCCTCTGGTTCTCTATATGCAGGGCACAGGATCAAGGGGACAAAGTCTGTGCCAGGAAAACAAAACAACAACAACAACAAACCAAATACCACTTCAGGGAAATGTAACACAAGAGCACACGATGGGTAAGGTGTGAACTGGTAAGGAAAAGTCCTCTTTTATCTGCCCTTTCACTTGAGACATCCACACTTGTTTTCTTTGCTTTGTGGTGCTGAAGTACTTACTGTGTCCCACCAGGAATATGCACTGAACTGTAAACTAAAGAGTAAAAGTCAAACCAAACTAACAAAACAGAGCCAAGCAAAACAAAAGACGACTCAACTAAAAAGCAAAACAAAGGAAGACAAAGCCAATTAACAATTTGACATCTGTTGGCATCCAGCCATCAAAAGAAAACATCAGAGAGTCAGTTTTTACTTTGACACAGTATTACTTTTCAAGAAGCATTTTCCTTGAAAGGCCCTTTTACAGATTAGGTACTAAGAGTTCTACACTGATAAAGGAAGGGTGAAAAGAAAAATAATCTTTGTTGCTATTCCAAATGTTTGTAAATAAAAGCATGTTTTAAATTGCTGTTACATGACCGTATTTCCTAACTTCTACTTATTCTCTAGACTGTTTATATCATTATTGGGGCTTCTGAAGTTAAAAACAGGACTAAATAGTACCTGCCACAAGAACTTTGGCTATTTTCTAGACAGCGTAAGTTTGAAACCTAGGGGACTTATACAAACACAAACCTGCTCTTTCTCCAGCATATCTGCTTTTCTTAATATCTTCATTGCATAAATATGGCCTGTATCCTTCTTCTGGACAAGGCGTACCTATAATGAGAAATATAACTCAATCAATCTTCTCTACCTCAGAAACTAGACCCAAGCATGGGATCTACTGGAAGGCTCAAAATTGCTGGCATGGAAAAGTTATTTTGTTAAACATTTAAAATATGTGGGGGAAGGAAAAAAAAAAAAAAGAACCTTTTCTGTAACACGTACAACACCAAGACTAGCGATGAGCAGATAGTAGTAGTTACTGTTTTAGGAAAGTTAGCAGGCACACAAAATTCCAGGTAGCTGTAAGATTGTGTATGCTAAAATTCAACTGTGATGTGACACAAGCAGGGAGGATGGTTATGGAGTTGCTCTGCAACTACAAATTCAACATTTCAGGGGGGGCCACATGAGCAACACCAGTTTGAGCCAGTGTAGGAAGCTGTGGGCAGCTAAGGGCCTTTTCAGGGGCTTTGAGAAATTGTTGCACATAATTCATTGGTGGACTTAATCACACTTGCACAATTACTCAAACAGTTACTTCCCTGCAATAAAACTCCCCAGCTGGAACTTTTAATTCTGTAATTAGAATGTTACATTTTAATGTTCAACCCAATTTTAATATCCTGTTCAAGCAAGGCTGACACAAACCTCTCCAAATGCTCCTCTTCCTATAACTTTCAAAGATTCAAAGTCATCCAAGCCAAGTCTTGTCCTCTTCAGTCGCAGAAACTCTGTTTCTTTGCGAGCGTGTTGTGACCTGCGCAGTTTTTTCTAAGGAGACACACACAGAGAAATTTATATGCCATGTGACAGTATAAAGTCAAGATATACAATCTCTCTTCCTGTGAAGTGTTCTCTCTCCCATCAGGATTACAAAGAAAATGTAAAAGGAGAAGTCTTTCTGAATTTTTCCAAGTGTGATCCCCAACCATGGTCTTCTATACAGAAGCCTCAGGCCC